>WNWK01005996.1:21239-82988 GCA_009830355.1 Cherax destructor
AGTACCTATCTTCTTCACTTATACATATTCTGATTCTAATTTTTTTTGGAACTAATATCCGGTAGATATTTTTACGTCTACACTTCCAATATTATAGAGTTTTTTTGTGTTCATAAAGTTGTCGAATCATTTCATGCTATGCCTTTCAATGGTTTTGATTAGCAATTTTTAGATTAAATATTTAGTAAAATAGCCTGATGCTTACAGTCATATAACAGAAGTTCTCCATCTGACAAGCGCAACAAATTACACAAACCCTCTCACTGTCGGTCCCGCAATATTGCGGCTTGCAAGCCAGTGTTGGTCCCGTAATATTACGGTTTGCAAGCCAGTGTTGGTCCCGCAATATTACGGCTTGCAAGCCAGTGTTGGTCCCGTAATATTACGGCTTGCAAGCCAGTGTTGGTCCCGTAATATTACGGCTTGCAAGCCAGTGTTGGTCCCGTAATATTACGGCTTGCAAGCCAGTGTTGGTCCCGTAATATTACGGCTTGCAAGCCAGTGTTGGTCCCGTAATATTATGCCAAAATTCTAGCACCTTCAAATCTTGCAGGAGAAAGCTGGTAGGCCTACATATGAGAGAATGGATTTGAGTGGTCAGTGTGCGCAGTATAAAAAAAACCTGCAGCACTCATTGCATTATGATTGCATAACGACGTGTTTTTGGTTTAAAACATCGACTTTGCGGTGTATTTTCGTATGGTATTTATGGTTGTATTCTCGTTTTCTTGGTTTCATTTGATAGAATGGAAAATATATTATAGAATAATAGAGATGATTTTGAATGGTTCATGGATTAAAATACCTTAAAGAGTAAACAAATCACAGCACGCGTCCAATACACGTCAACTGGTGGGTGTAATATGCTTTCACAACTACACTGATATTATTTATACCATCTTTACAATAATGCAGTCATGTTGACGGCTTTGAGGGGAACTTGAGCTAGAGTTCGTCACGGCCATGGTAGCGGGAGATTCGTCTGTAAAAACTTGCATTTGTGGACACAGTTGTGCCTATGCTAACCTTCCTATGGTGTAGAAATATACCTAGTTGGATGAATCTTATTGAAGCTAGCTGGCCCAGTGGCTTACGTCGCGTTAGCCACTGGGCCAGTGGCTGGGCCACTGACCAGTGACCACGGGTTCGAGACGGGTTGGAGACGTAACTATTGAACAGAGAAAATATTATTTTAGTGCTAGGAATGTTCGTATTGTTTATTGTGGACCCTATTTTGAAATTGGCCTTACATGAATTGTGTATGAAAATGGCAAAATTATCAATTTCTGATTATTTTATTGAGTAGTTATTATCGGTAAATGGGCGTTTTCGTGTACTCAGTCAATAGAACAAATGGGGTTCCAGCGCAATAGCTATGAGTTTGGTCGACTGGAACAATGGAATTGGCCGAAAAAAAGGATCAAAGTGGGCGAAATCACCAATGCATATATAACGCCGACACCGCTAACTTCGTCAGAGCGTAATTCCGTAAGTTTTCCATACAATTTCGTACTTTTGGTGTCATGGATCGAGTCATGGCTCACCAATAGGAAGCAGAGAGTGTGCTTAAATGGGGTTAAATCCGAGTGGGGATCTGTAAAAAGTGGTGTTCCACAGGGATCAGTCTTAGGCCCATTGTTGTTTATAATATATATCAATGACCTTGATGAGGGATCTGCGTTTATTATTTTTTCTTAATAATGTACAACGTGCACAGAGTATGTTTATTCCCCAGAGAGAATTTAGGTCAAATAATAACGATCCCAAATGGATTAACAGGAGGCTAAAACATCTATTAGGGGAGAAAAGAGGAATTTATAGGCACATCAAAAGAGGAGAGGTTAACCTTATTGACCAATATGTTCAGTTGAAAAGAGAAGTAAAAACGGGGATTAGAGAGGCTAAACGTGACTATGAGATTAAGGTTGCTAATGAATCAAAGACTAATCCAAAAGGGTTCTTTCAAGTGCATAGGACGAAGGTGAGGGAAAAGGTAGGACCTCTTAAAATTGGGAATGGACAGCTGACGGATAACGAACTGGAAATGTGTTCTCTATTTTAATTGTTGTCATTTAAATTGTTGCATAAAAACGGGTATAAAGTCTGAAATAACACATACATAAGAACATAAGAAAGGAGGAACACTGCAGCAGGCCTGTTGGCCCATACTAGGCAGGTCCATCACATTCCATCCCACTAACCAGATATTTGTTCAACCCAATCTTAAATGCTACACAAGAAATAAGCTTTGATAATTCTATTTACTCGTGTGCAATTCCCACTCAAATCTAACCCCTCTCACTCATGAATTTATCCAACCTAAATTTGAAACTACCCAAGGTCCTAGCTCCAATAACCCTACTAGAAAGACTGTTCCACTCATCAACTACCCTATTTCCAAACCAATACTTTCCTATATCCTTTCTAAATCTAAACTTATCTAATTTGAATCCATTATTGCGGGTTCTCTCTTGGAGAGATATTCTCAAGACCTTATTTATATCCCCTTTGTTAATACCCATTTTCCACTTGTATACCTCGATCATGCCTCCCCTCATTCTTCGTCTTACAAGTGAATGTAATTTTAGGGTCTTCAATCTTTCTTCATACGGAAGATTTCTAATGCTATGTATTAATTTAGTCATTCTACGCTGAATGTTTTCTAACGAATTAATATCCATTCTGTAATATGGAGACCAGAACTGAGCTGCGTAATCTAGGTGAGGCCTTACTAACGATGTATAAAGCTGTAATATAACCTCTGGACTTCTGTTGATTACACTTCTTGATATAAATCCCAGTAATCTGTTTGCCTTATTACATACGCTTAGGCATTGCTGTCTTGGTTTAAGTTTGCTGCTTACCATAACCCCCAAGTCCTTTTCGCAATCTGTATGGCTAAGTTCTATGTTATTTAACTTATAAGTGCTTGGGTTATGGACACTCCCGAGCTTCAGAACCTTGCATTTATCTACATTGAACTGCATCTGCCACTTTTCTGACCAGGAATTGAGTCTGTCTAAATCCTCCTGAAGATCCCTGCCATCTACGTTAAAATCAATTATCCTTCCTATCTTCGTGTCATCGGCGAATTTGCTCATATCACTAGTAATTCCCTCATCAAGGTCATTGATATATATTATAAACAACAACGGGCCTAAGACTGATCCCTGTGGAACACTACTTGTTACAGATCCCCTCTCGGATTTAACCCAATTTATGCACACTCTCTGCTTCCTATTGGTGAGCCATGACACGATCCATGACAGGACTTTTCCCCCAATTCAATGAGCTGCCACTTTCTTTAACAGTCTCTGGTACGGTACTCTATCAAAAGCCTTACTAAAATCTAAATAAACAATATCGAATTCTTTATCGTGATAAATAGCCTCAAAAGCTTTACTAAAGAAGGTTAATAAATTAGATAGGCAGGAACGGCCCCTCGTGAATCCATGCTGAGTATTATTAATCAAATTATGGTTATCTAAATGGCTTCTAATAATATCAGCTATAATTGACTCTAGTAATTTGCCTACAATTGAGGTCAGGCTTATTGGGCAGTAATTTGACGGTAGTGACTTGTCCCCTGCTTTAAAAATAGGAATTACATTAGCCATCTTCCACATATCAGACACTACACCTGTTTGAAGAGATAAATTAAAAATGTTAGATATTGGTTCACAGAGTTCCATTTTGCATTCCTTAAGAACCCTTGCTTTAGCTTTTCTTATACCCTTTTTAACGTCCCTCTTAATGTCAATATACTGATTGATAAGATGACCCTCACCTCTATTTATGCGCCTATAAATTCCTTTTTTCTGCCCTAAAAGATATTTGAGTCTAGTATTCATCCATTTTGGGTCATTTCTACTTGATCATTATTTCTTTATACGGGATAAATGTTCTTTGGGCAACCTGTGTAGTGTTAAGAAAGCTGTCATATTGATAGCTCTCTTCGTTACCCCAGTACACAGTTGATAAGTGTTCTCTAAGCCCATTATAATCTGCTAAGCGAAAGTCTGGGACTGTTACTGAATTATCCTTACTATCATACATCCATTCAATGCTAAAGGTAATTGACTTGTTGTCGCTTGTGCAGAGTTCCTCTGTAATTTCTAAATTATTAACAAGGGATTCCTTGTTTGCCAGAACCAAGTCAAGTAGGTTATTTCCCCTTTGTAGGTTCTGTCACAAACTGCTTCAAAAAACAATCCTGAACAACTTCTAAAAAGTCGTTAGATTCTAAATTCCCTGTCAAGAAATTCTACATTATCATGCCTTGTGGCCTTAACAATTTCCTCCCAGAGTAGTCTCCCTTGTTCCCTATCTAAGTTTGGAGGACGATATATTGCGCCTAAAATCAATTTTTCACACCCCTCTGAAAATTCTATCCAGACAAACTCTGTATGTGTTATTTCAGACTTAATGCCCGTTTTTATGCAACAATTTAAATGATCATGGACATAAAGTGCCACCCCACCCCCCTTCCCGATACTTCTGTCTACTTGGAACAATTTAAAACCCTGGATGTGACATTTAGCAGGCATGTCCGATTTTTCATATTAAACCACGTGTCAGTTATTGCAAAAACATCAATATTACCCGCACTAGCAAGTAATCTCAACTCGTCCATCTTATTCCTAGCACTACGACAATTGGTGTAATATACATTTAAAGACCCTCCTTTCTCTTTACCCTTACTGCTCATTTCTGTTTTTCCACTATACCTATTACTGTCCTTGTCATCTAGTGCCACTGGCTTTCCAGTATCCACCTTATTCTGCCTATTACTAGTTCTCCTAGAACTTATAATATTATTACACTGGGACTTCACTGTTTTCCCCCCAAAACCCATACCACTATTTCTAGTTTAAAGCCCTAAGAGCTCCCTCCACTGCAGTTGCCAGTGCCCCCACCCCAGACCTGGATAAGTGAACCCCATCCCTGGCATACATGTCATTTCTGTAATAGAAGAGGTCCCACTTGTCAATGAATGTTACTGCATTTTCCTTACAGTATTTGTCCAGTTAGCAATTGACACCAATTGCCCTGGACAGCCATTCATTTCCAACTCCCCTCCTTGGCAAAATACCACATATGACAGGGTTCTCACCCTTCTTCCTAATTATGTCTATTGCTGACCTAAACCTGCTAGTCAGGTCCTCACTCCTACTTCTGCCAACATCGTTGCCTCCAGCACTGAGACAAATAATAGGATTGCTCCCATTACCTCTCATGATGTCGTCCAGACGGCTAACAATATCCTCCATCCCAGCCCCAGGAAAGCAAACCCTCTGTCTCCTACTCCTATCATTCAAACATAAGGCCCAATTCATGTACCTAACCTGGCTGTCCCCAACAACAACAATGTTTTTACCTTCCTTGGTGTCGTTCGTCGTGACGCTCCCAGAAGTCGACTCACATTCATTGGGTAGCACGGGGAATGGGTTTGATGTTTCCACAACATCCCTGTCTGTCAGGATAAAATTTTCAGAGGGGTGTGAAAAATTTATTTTAGGCGTGATTTACCGTCCTCCAAACTTAGATAGGGAACAAGGGAGACTACTTTGGGAGGAAATTGTTAAGGCCACAAGGCACGATAACGTAGTAAATCTAGGGGACATTAACTTTAGTCAGATTAATTGGAATTTCTTGACAGGGAATTTAGAATCTAACGACTTTTTAGAAGTAGTTCAGGATTGCTTTTTGAAGCAGTTTGTGACAGAACCTACAAGGGGAAATAACCTACTTGACTTGGTTCTGGCAAGCAAGGAAACCCTTGTTAATAATTTAGAAATTACAGAGGAACTCGGCTCAAGCGACCACAAGTCAATTAAATTACCTTTAGCATTGAATGGATGTATGATAGTAGGGATAATTCAGTAACGGTCCCAGATTTTCGCTTAGCAGATTATAATGGACTTAGAGAACACTTATCAACTGTGGACTGGGGTAACGAAGAGAGGTATCAATATGAGAGTTTTCTTAACACTATACAGGCTGCCCTAAGAACATTTATCCCGTATAAAAAAAATAGATCAAGTAGAAATGACCCAAAATGGATGAATAATAGGCTCAAGTATCTTTTAGGGCAGAAGAGAGGAATTTATAGGCGCATAAAAAGAGGTGAGGGTCATCTTATAAATCAGTATACTGACATTAAGAGGGACGTTAAAAAGGGGATAAGAAAAGCTAAACGGGTCTATGAAACTAAAGTTGCTAGGGATTCAAAAACTAACCCAAAAAGTTTTTTCCAGGTTTATAGAACAAAAGTTAGGGATAAGATAGGTCCACTTAAAAATAACTCTGGTCATCTTACTGACAAGGAGAATGATATGTGTTCTATTTTAAATAATTATTTGCTCTCGGTTTTCATACAGGAAGACACTAATAATATCCCAGTAATTCATTTTTACAGAGGCCCAGAAGAAGATAAATTATGTAATATCACAGTCTGTGAGGGAAAAGTCCATAGATAGGAGTGATGAAAGTGTGAAGGTATGTAGAGTGATGGTTGAGTGGTAGTTTGCTGGTTAAGGTGGGGTGAGTGTCTCGCTGCTGCTATACCCCCCTTTTCACCCGGTGAGAGGTGTAATGCTAGGCTTCGGATGCCGGTTGAAATCACTTGACTGACCACGCTGGATCCCACTTCCTCTGTGTCCGCTCGGATCATCGGATTCAAGGCTGAGTGGGGAGGCCGGTGTACTCAACAATTGAGAAACAGAGCAACGAACACATTTCTGCATTACCACCAGTAGTAACCCAGGACAATAGAAACATCAGGCAACTGGACGTCACTAGGGGCCAACTTTCAACTGAGTCCCTTACATCATATGTGACATTGTAACAGTTTTGGAAGACTGTTGGATTTGTGGTAAAACTAGAGGCAACAACAACAACAACACTACTACTACCACCACCACCACCACCACGGAGTTCTCTCTTAAGATTCATTGCTTCAGTGATACGTCCACAGCTGTAAATATTTAGCTTTGAATTATATATATATTTTTGTTTTCATTTTTCATTTTTCTTTAATATAGGATTATTATAATCATATTTAAGTTTTTATTATTTAAATTTCATTCTATTAAAATAAAGTGTTTATTTTTCTTGTTATTAGTCTTTTTCTATTATACTTTTCCTGAGAAGATTGGCGACAACCTTCACAAGTGGCGACCTTGCCAGGATTCGACTCAAGGATTCGACGCCTCGAACACGACTCGACGCTACTCTGGACTTGAGCCGGCGACACCTGACGACATTATTGGAACTCCGCCAACAGTTACGCGGTGCACCTCAAACGCTTCACACCACCGACGGTTGCCACCCTTCATAAGTATTCATTTACTATAGTAGGACTACAGATAAGGTATTTAAAGGATTTGGTGATTGTTAATTACTCTTTGTTTATGTTAGTCAAGTCAAGGCAGGATGTGCTAGTTACTTCTGCCACCTTTGTTTTGAGCTTGAAGATTATTTTAGGAATAGACTCTAGGGATCCGAGATTTTCCAGTGATAAATCTTCTTCATTGAGTTCTTGTATGTAGTATCAAGGGAACTGTCATAGGACACTCTTGATTATAGTGGGAAGAGTGGATGGTCAAGTGATCCCATTCTCCTTACTGGTTGGTCGGAGCTGGCATAGAACCCTCCGGTCAAATTTATACTGTATAAATCGAAGTAGGGATTGAACCCTCCGGTTTTGTGTGTACAGTTGTAGCGGAGCAGGATTTGAACCCTCCGTTTTCTATTATCTGTTTCATTCACCCAGTAAGTTAAGATATCCCGGTTAGTATGGAGGAATACCAGTTCTGGATGAATGCTGGGATGAAGCTAGGTATTTCGGGGAAAACTTTAGAATCTTTCATAACTACTAAGATTCAGGAAAAAAAGAATGACATTGAAAGAGATAAACAAGAGAGACAGAAAGAGATCGAGAGAAACAAGAGAGACAGTTAGAAAGGGAACAAGAAGAGAAAAAGGAGAGAGAGAAAATTGAAAGAGAAGAGAAAAAGGAGAGAGAGAGAATTGAAAGAGAGAAACAAGAGAGACAGTTAGCTAGAGAACATGAGGAACGAGAAAAAGAGAAAGATCGTGAAGTAGAGAAAGCTCGTCTAGACTTAGAGAATAGGAAACTAGTTCTTACCCAGCAGAAATTAAATGAGGGCGTAGTGGAGCGTCCCACTCCTTCATATACCCCCACCCCCAACTTACCACCCTTCACAGAGGGGGAAGACATAACTTCTTATATTATCAGATTTGAAAATACAGCTACCCTCTGTGAATGGCCATTTGATTCGTGGGCTACTAGGCTGGGTATGTTATTTTCAGGGACAGCTTTGAACATTTATGCAACTTTGTCACATGATATCATTTGTGACTATAATCTGTTGAAAAAGGCAATTCTTAAAGCCTACCAGAAAACCACTAACTCTTATAAGAAGGATTTCAGGTATGCTGCATTACAACACGGTCAGAATTTCCAGCAGTTACAGATTACTCTCTTTCGGTTGTTTGATTTTTGGATAGACAGTGCAGGAATTGATCACACTTATGAATCTCTTAGAGATTTCATGGTTGCCGACAAGTTCCTGACGGCTCTGCCCCACCAGATACGAACCTTCATTAGAGAACGTAATCTGATTACGGCTGCGGAAGTTGCTGAAGCTGCTGACTTGTATGCGGAAGCCCATAATTCCTATAAGGGCCTGAAGGGGTCGATCCCTAAGGGCAATGGTTCACCAGAACCAAAGGTTAAGTCTCATGTAGAGGGAGAACAAAAATCATTTATCCCAGTTTGTCATGTATGTGGTGGAAAAGGACATAAACGCTCCGATTGCCCTTCTAAGATAGTTCACAAGGTGGGTAGATGCGTCAAAGACGGTAATGAGCAAGCACCCTTCTGTTCAGGAACAGTGAATGGTCTTAAGGTATCTAAGATATTAAGATACACTGGATGCACTTGTATAGTCATTTCAGATAAACTGTTCCCTAATCTCAAACCCACACTTGCCTCCACTACTCTTTCAGATTACTTGGGCCGTACAGACACGTTTCCTACCATGCGGTGTTACATCAGGTCCAAATGGTTTACAGGTTGGACTAATGCGGTACTAGCTCCCATCACAACTTGCTCTATAATAATAGGTAACGTTAAAGGTGCCATTCCTCCTTGGAAGAGCGATCTTTCGTCACCTCACATAGATGCAGGTTTTTCAGCTCAGCCTCCTCCCATGGTAGATGAGCTCCTTATCAGTCCTATTGCTAAATCTCCCTTATCTCATGGTAATAGTCATTTAAAAGTTGAAACAGATGATACTGCACTCGGAATTGAGATGGCAGGATCACCTGTTCACTCAGTAGATGACAGTAAGGTTGCCACCTCCAACCATATACCATCTGTTCCAAGTAAAGTAAAGACTAAATCTCAGACTTCACCTTCTAATGATCCTTTAATTGCCACAGATCGTGGGTCCAAAGATGACTTTATCAATTTACAGCAGACTTGCCCTTCACTTCGGTATTGCCATAGTCATGCTGTAAATAATACAGTTATCCAAGGAAGATACTCGTCACATAAGTTTGAATATCGTGACAGGATCTTATATAAATCTGTGTTGAAACCTAATTCTCTTACAGTAGATTATTCCCTCCTAGTCATTCCCGACCAATGCCGCGAGTCAATTCTCCAAATGGCTCATGACCTGCCAGTGACCGAACACTGGGCCCATCGTAAGATGTGGCATAAAATCAGGCATACGTATTTCTGGCCACATATGTACTCGCAGGTGTCAAAGAAGTATGGGTCGTGCAACAGGTGTCAATGGCTTACTACACCTCATATCCACGATCCTGCTTCCGGTATTTCTGAGCCTATAAATTCCCTCCACCGGAAACGAGATACCCATAACTTGAATACTATTTACTGGGGAAAGAATTCATTCTAGAAACAGATCATAAACCATTGGTATACCTAGAAACTTTTAAGGGAACCAACAGTCGCCTCTTGAGGTGGACATTGGTACTCCAGGCTTTTAAGTTTCATATTGTGTATATCAATGGTTCATCTAATTATTTCTCTGACTGGTTAAGTCGTGACAGTCAGTAGAATATTGGTACTTATGCGACTTTCATTTTTTTTTGGGACTTTTACCTCATAATTTCTACTTCTATTCCTTGACTAGCAGTCTTGGTATGGGGGAGTGTGAGGGAAAAGTCCATAGATAGGAGTGATGAAAGTGTGAAGGTATGTAGAGTGATGGTTGAGTGGTAGTTTGCTGGTTAAGGTGGGGTGAGTGTCTCGCTGCTGCTATACCCCGCCCCCTTTTTCACCCGGTGAGAGGTGTAATGCTGGTCTCCGGCCACCGGTTGAAATCACTTGACTGACCACGCTGGATCCCACTTCCTCTGTGTCCGCTCAGATCATCGGATTCAAGGCTGAGTGGGGGGGCCGGTGTACTCAACAATTGAGAAACAGAGCAACGAACACATTTCTGCATTACCACCAGTAGTAACCCAGGACAATAGAAACATCAGGCAACTGGACGTCACTAGGGGCCAACTTTCAACTGAGTCCCTTACATCATATGTGACATTGTAACAGTTTTGGAAGACTGTTTGATTTGTGGTAAAACTAGAGGCAACAACAACAACAACACTACTACTACTACCACCACCACCACCACGGAGTTCTCTCTTAAGATTCATTGCTTCAGTGATACGTCCACAGCTGTAAATATTTAGCTTTGAATTATATATATATTTTTGTTTTCATTTTTCATTTTTCTTTAATATAGGATTATTATAATCATATTTAAGTTTTTATTATTTAAATTTCATTCTATTAAAATAAAGTGTTTATTTTTCTTGTTATTAGTCTTTTTCTATTATACTTTTCCTGAGAAGATTGGCGACAACCTTCACACAGTCACTAGCGAAATGGTTCTTAAACAACTAGACCGACTGAAACAAAATAAATCGCCGGGTCCTGATAAGCTTTTTGCAAGGGTTCTTAAGGAATGCAAAATGGAACTCTGTGAACCATTATCTAACATTTTTAATTTATCTCTTCAAACAGGTGTAGTGTCTGATATGTGGAAGATGGCTAATGTATTTCCTATTTTTAAAGCAGGGGACAAGTCACTACCGTCAAATTACCGCCCAATAAGCCTGACCTCAATTGTAGGCAAATTACTAGAGTCAATTATAGCTGATATTATTAGAAGCCATTTAGATAACTATAATTTGATTAATGATACTCAGCATGAATTCACGAGGGGCCGTTCCTGCCTATCTAATTTATTAATCTTCTTTAGTAAAGCTTTTGAGGCTGTTGATCACGATAAAGAATTCGATATTATTTATTTTTATTTTAGTAAGGCTTTTCATAGAGTACCGCACCAGAGACTGTTAAGGAAAGTGGCAGCTCATGGCATTGGGGGAAAAGTGCTGTCATGGATCGAGTCATAGCTCACCAATAGAAAGCAGAGAGTGTGCATAAATGGGGTTAAAACCGAGTGGGGATCTGTAACAAGTGGTGTTCCACAGGGACCAGTCTTAAGCCCGTTGTTGTTTATAATATATATCAATGACCTTGATGAGGGAATTACGAGTGATATGAGCAAATTCGCCGATGACACGAAGATAGGTAGGATAATTGATTCTAACGTAGATGTCAGGGAAATTCAGGAGGATTTAGACAAACTCAATTCCTGGTCAGAAAAGTGGCAGATGCAGTTCAATGTAGATAAATGCAAGGTTCTGAAGCTCGGGAGTGTTCATAACCCAAGCACTTATAAGTTAAATAATGTAGAACTTAGCCATACAGATTGCGAAAAGGACTTGGGGGTTATGGTAAGCAGCAACGTTAAACCAAGACAGCAATGCCTAAGCGTACGTAATAAGGAAAACATTACTGGGTTTTATATCAAGAAGTGTAAGCAACAGAAGTCCAGAATGCTGCAGTGTTCCTCCATTATTATGTTCTTATGTTATATTACAGCTTTATACATCGTTAGTAAGGCCTCACCTAGATTACGCAGCTCAATTCTGGTTTCCATATTACAGAATGGATATTAATTCGTTAGAAAACATTCTGCATAGAATGACTAAATTAATACATAGCATTAGAAATCTTCCGTATGAAGAAAGATTGAAGACCCTAAAATTACATTCACTTGTAAGACGAAGAATGAGGGTAGACATGATCGAGGTATACAATTGGAAAATGGGTATTAACAAAGGGGATATAAATAAGGTCTTGAGGATATCTCACCAAGAGAGAACCCGCAATAATGGATTCAAATTAGATAAGTTTAGATTTAGAAAGGATATAGGAAAGTATTGGTGTGGAAATAGGGGAGTTGATGAGTGGAACAGTCTGCCTAGTAGGGTTATTGAAGCAAGGACCTTGGGTAGTTTCAAATTTAGGTTGGATAAATTCATGAATGAGAGGGGTTGGATTTGAGTGGGAATTGCATATGAGTAAATAGAATTATCAAAGCATATTTCTTGGGTATCATTGAAGATTGGGTTGAACAAATATTATGTTAGTGGGATGGAATGTGAAGGACCTGCCTAGTATGGGCCAACAGGCCTGCTGCAGTGCTCCTCCTTTCTTATGTTCTTATGTTAACAGTATGTGGACACGACCACAACCTGTACACACACACAACAGTATATGGACATGACCACAACCTGTACACACCCACAACAGTATGCGGACACAACCACAACTTGTACACACACACAACAGTATGTGGACAATCAACTTAGGGCTCTGGTGGTCTGGTGGCTAAAGCTCTCGCTTCACACGGCGAGGGCCTGGGTTCGATTCCCAGCCAGATCAGAAACATTGGGCGTGTTACTTTACACCTGTTGTCTATGTTCCCCAAGAGTAAAATGGGTACCTGGGTGTTAGTCGACTGGTGTGAGTCGCATCCTAGGACACTGACCTAATCTGCCCGAAATGCTCAGCATAACAAGGGACTTTCTATATAGTAGTATGTCACTGATGTCAGCTAGGCCTGTATACCATGTACATGTACTTGTAGTAAATAAAGATATTATTATTATATCACTTTAATAATTTTATGTTAAATCCTATTTTAAGATTATTGGGAGATATTGTTATGCATAATATTTTCCAATTATTTTATTTCTGTATGTTTCTTCTGATAGATTTATTATGTATCAGTAACATGTGTCTTGCAGGTTCGTTGTTGCCGCAGTATCACCAGCAGTGGTGGTGCCAAGTTTATTAAGATTAAGTGAAGAAGGTTATGGGGTGGAGCAAGGTATTCCAACACTGGTTATTGCAGCAGCAAGCATTGATGACGTCTTGGCTATCACTGGTTTCAGCATCATGTTGGGATTAACATTTGCTAAAGGTTAGTGTCTAATCCTAATTTTAACAATGTTGTAATGGCTTGTAACTTTTGCATTCGGATTTAACCTCTTTTATCATATAAAAGTGTGGACGTTTTGTTTATAGTTCTTAAAATACATATTTCTACTTTTTAAAGTTACAAACTTATTATTTATATACATGAAAAGATGTATGTGTCTTGATGCATATACACTTAGAACTTATTGTAATTTAATTCTTTGTTTAAATATTTAGTATTCTTGCTAGTAGATTATATACACAGAAGGATTAAAATCTTTCTGTGTATACACAATGAAAATATATTATTAATGAAAAAAAATATATTCACTGAAAATATGGTTGACTGGTGATGAAGAAGTTACATGCAACCTTATTAACCATAATTGCAGGTTGAAAGACCCACAAGCAGTTCGTAAGTTTTAAAATTCATTAACAGAGTAACCATATAGACTCAGTGGCTACAACACGTCTATACTTTATCTTAAGTCTAACACTAGACTTAATATTTTTTTTTAATTTTCTATTCATTTTGCTGTCCTATAAAACATGAAAATTTAGCAATAAACATAATGGAATATTGGTAATTCCTTAATTCACCCAGCATATTAAAATAGTTGCTGTCCATTACGTGTAGACATAGTTAAAAATGAAGTTATTATCGGTAAAGCGACTTATGCCGCACTCTGAAGTCTTACCATAATAGTTGATCAATGTTCATGTAACCGTGAAGGGAAGCCTTGACTTGTACCATCATGGTTTTAATTTACCTCCCTAGAGTGAAGGGCAGCCTTGACTTGTACCATCATGGTTTTAATTGACCTCCCTAGAGTGAAGGGCAGCCTTGACTTGTACCATCATGGTTTTAATTTACCTCCCTAGAGTGAAGGGCAGCCTTGACTTGTACCATCATGGTTTTAATTTACCTCCCTAGAGTGTTTTGTATATAACCTGAAATCTCTCATCCGACAGTCTTCAAAATTTCAATGTTGTTCTATTGTAGCAAAGCAAAGGTTCATGCAACCATTGGTATGTACAGACTTGTCTTCCATGTAGTAACTTAAAGCAAAGGTTCGTGCAACCATTGGTATGTACAAACTTGTCTTCCATGTAGTTAACTTAACAAAGCAAAGGTTCGTGCAACCATTGGTATGTACAGACTTGTCTTCCATGTAGTAACTTAACAAAGCAAAGGTTCATGCAACCATTGGTATGTACAGACTTGTCTTCCATGTAGTAACTTAACAAAGCAAAGGTTCATGCAACCATTGGTATGTACAGACTTGTCTTCCATGTAGTAACTTAACAAAGCAAAGGTTCGTGCAACAATTGGTATGTCCAGACTTGTCTTCCATGTAGTAACTTAACAAAGCAAAGGTTCATGCAACCATTGGTATGTACAGACTTGTCTTCCATGTAGTAACTTAACAAAGCAAAGGTTCGTGCAACCATTGGTATGTACAGACTTGTCTTCCATGTAGTAACTTAACAAAGCAAAGGTTCGTGCAACCATTGGTATGTACATACTTGTCTTCAATGTAGTAACTTAACAAAGCAAAGGTTCGTGCAACCATTGGTATGTACAGACTTGTCTTCCATGTAGTAACTTAACAAAGCAAAGGTTCATGCAACCATTGGTATGTACAGACTTGTCTTCCATGTAGTAACTTAACAAAGCAAAGGTTCGTGCAACCATTGGTATGTACAGACTTGTCTTCCATGTAGTAACTTAACAAAGCAAAGGTTCGTGCAACCATTGGTATGTACAGACTTGTCTTCCATGTAGTAACTTAACAAAGCAAAGGTTCGTGCAACCATTGGTATGTACAGACTTGTCTTCCATGTAGTAACTTAACAAAGCAAAGGTTCATGCAACCATTGTTATGTACAGACTTGTCTTCCATGTAGTAACTTAACAAAGCAAAGGTTCGTGCAACAATTGGTATGTACAGACTTGTCTTCCATGTAGTAACTTAACAAAGCAAAGGTTCATGCAACCATTGGTATGTACAGACTTGTCTTCCATGTAGTAACTTAACAAAGCAAAGGTTCGTGCAACCATTGGTATGTACAGACTTGTCTTCCATGTAGTAACTTAACAAAGCAAAGGTTCATGCAACCATTGGTATGTACAGACTTGTCTTCCATGTAGTAACTTAAAGCAAAGGTTCGTGCAACCATTGGTATGTACAGACTTGTCTTCCATGTAGTAACTTAACAAAGCAAAGGTTCGTGCAACCATTGGTATGTACTGACTTGTCTTCCATGTAGTAAATTAACAAAGTTTCTTCAGATCGTCTTCAAACTTTCGCCAGTTATATATCCTTAAAATAAAGAGAAGTTCGTAATTGGAGTGTACAGGCGCCAATTTTTACTAATAATATACGGAAGATTTTTTTCCATAAATTAACTATGCTTCTTCTAAGACAAATGAATGAATTTTTTTGAAAAAATGTATGAAAAAAATGCATGTTTTTTTTTAAATGTATGAAAAAAAAAAAAAACTCACTTCAGTGAGTTTTCCAAAATTATATAATTATTATTAATTAATGATTTGTGTATTTATTATCTTCGGCTCTTTTCTGCCAGTCATGGCGTCAAAATTTAAGTTTGGAACTCTTCCCTTATTGAAAATACTATTTAATTGAATGTGGGACCTTTGTTTGACATATGTTAAGGCCAACATATAGCCTTCAATTGACATGTCAAGAAACTGGAGAAAGTGCAGAGGTATGCAACAAGACTAGTCCTAGAGCTTAGACATATATGCATATAAACGATGTACATACCACATCGTTCCACGTAATTAAAGAAATAAAACATCACAACTCAGTGAGATTTATCATTTATGAATTTTTTAATTAATATTTTTGTGGGATTTTTTTTCATAAATTTGGAAATGCTTTATAAAAAGGCAGCAAATATAAATTTCACATCTGAATATTAGTTAGGGAATGTTTCAACGAATATTATGAAATAGAATTGTTATATTGTTGCAAAAATGGTATATTAGAATTTGACTGAAGCAATAGCTAACATTATGTTTTTATTTTTTATTTTTAATTGTACGCTTGAAAAATTTAGTATTCCAACTTGGGACTTTTACAAAGATGCAAGAAAGTTTCCACAAAACTGAGGCTCTTAAGATGGAGTCTTCTGGCACATATACTCAGCTACAATGTTTTTCTCATCCTCAAGATTTTTGTTAATAAATTGGGAATACCTCATCCTGATAATTTTGGGAAACTTCAAGACAACGGAAGCAAACAAGTGCATAGTTGATACTTAAATTGATAGATCATTGTAATCACCCAAAGGAAGGTCAACATCTTCATTGTCTGACTCTTATTATTCTGAAGGTATCCTTGTGTCCTGAGTTCATGTGTGAATTTAGCACAAGTTGAAGCTGACTAATTGGCCTCAAAATCTGCCAGTGTTACAGTGGCACCAGGTTCATCGACACTAGGCTCACGCATTTCCTGCAGATATTTTAAAAGATCAGGACTTAGGTTTTCTCTGCTGATAATCATCACGATTAGTATCTGAGTACAAGTTCAGGGTCTCAGTTATGTATGCCGAAATGTTTGAATCAAATAAATACAAGAGATTCCCATTTATGTTCCATTTCATCTATGAGCCGATACAGAAGTCTTCAGATCATCCATTATGGAGGTGTAGTCATATTTCTCCCATCATCCATCTTTCAGTATGTTGGAACATTCAACCACACTTTTCACCAGAGTTGTAAACAACAACATTTAAAGGCTTCAGTATGCGAGTGTAATTCGGAGTCAGAAACACTATCCACTGCTAGTTATCCCACTTGGAAGAAGACGCGTTCGTCCTGTGGTCTCTTGTGATTACAAAGCACGAATAAATTATTTTGGAATCGGTTTATGAACAAATTGGATTCAAACGAGACAGATTTTGACAGTTTATACTGAGCCTCAAGTGATCCTTGAAAGAACCAAGTATCTTAAATGCTTTCTGCTTTGCATAAAACGTAAGGATCTAAAACCAGAGCAAGATCAGTGGCAAGCATCAGTGAAGTTAACGACTTTGTAGTATTACGTATTGGCTCAGCAGCTTTTCGGAACAACATGAGTTAACCTCCTTACTTGCATCAGTAATATTCGTTTCCTTATATTCGATGTTACTTGATGAAAATTTGACACATGTGCAACATCTAGGTATCTTTATTGTAGTCGTTTCGCCATCCAGGGGATTTATCAATACAAATTCAAGGACATAAATTGGAATATCGCAGAACTATATACAATAGATGGGGTTATTGGAATATCGCAGAACTATATACAATAGATGGGGTAATTGGAATATCGCAGAACTATATACAATAGATGGGGTAATCATTCCCTCAGCCTTGGAGTTGGTGTTAAGAGCACCGTAGTCATGAAGAATCTGGAGGACAGGCAAGAAGGCTGGCGCTTATATACTGGCGTGAGGTGGCAAGGGACGGGTAGCAGACGAGTAGGGAGTAGGTCATACCCGAAGGACGGATTAGTAGTAGTGAAGGAGGTTGTGGAGATATCCTCTGAACCAAGATTCCATGATGTTGCAGTGTCTCACAGGCTGTACATGAATGGTATACAATACCGACACTATGTTACTTGGTAGAGCTCAATAACTATATGTAAGTATGGAAAGCAAGCATCCATTGCATTGTCACACATTTCTCTTTCTCTGAACATTTGTTTTCCAATGTTTCTGTGTCAAAATGTTACATTGACTCTCAAGGTAAACATCTACCAGACACTGTCGCCCAGATTATCATTAAATTCAGAAATGTTCTTCTCTTGCGTATTCAAATCATATCGACTTAAGTTGCGCAAATAATCTATAGTAAAAAATGGCCAAAATTTCCTAAATCTGCAACATGTGGAACAATTGCTTCCTTTTCTGCATGACGCAACGCTGTCGTCCTCCCAGTGTTGTCTGGCTCCTCATTCCTATCAGATCGGATTTGCTTTAAAGTTATTTTCTGAATTCCATTTTGCTGCAGCTTTAAGGATAAACTTTTCTCTTTCAATATCATTATGAGCCTCTTGAAGATCTTCATTTACGTAATTCATCTTCTGACGTGTTTTTTTTTTCATTTACAGTACCGAACTATCTGTTTAAATATAGAAATCGACATTTACAATGAAGAGTAATACAAAATATTTTGGACTCAATTTACCCTCAAATTTTAACCTTTAACTTCATCCAAACTATATAGGTATGAAGGTAGGGGAAGTGGAATATTCAAATAGATTCAGAAAGAAATCTAAATATTCTTCCTTGAAGCCTTTTTATCCACTTCTCCGAGGCTATGGGTCCCACAATGTACACCAGAGGTGGACCCCATCCTATATATATATATATATATATATATATATATATATATATATATATATATATATATATATATATATATATATATTAAGTGCCGATTAGGTAAAACTGTCAATTAGCAAGAACTCATCTAAATTAAGTCCTTTCTAAAATTTTCTCTATACGTTTAAAGATATATTTTCATTTATGTTAATGTAAGAATTTATAATTTTGTACCAAGAACATTTAAAACCTACTAACCTTATTACAACAAGCGCAATTTATTTGCTAACCTAAATATATTTTAGATACGTTAACATTAATTTAATAATACAAACACAATGAAATATATTTTTCGTTATGTTCAGAATAATTTGGCGAAATTATTGCATACACAAATTTTCACTTGCTTATATGGCAAGGTGAGCGTTGCTATTTGCCAAAATCGCAAGTTTTACCTAATCGGCACGACATATATATATATATATATATATATATATATATATATATATATATATATATATATATATATATATATATATGTCGTGCCGATTAGGTAAAACATGCGATTTTGGCTTAAATAGCAACGCTCACCTGCCATATAAGACAAGTGAAAATTTGTGTATGCAATAATTTCGCCAAAATCATTCTGAACATAACGAAAAAAAAAATATTTCACTGTGTTTGTTTATTATTAATTAATGTTAACGTATCTAAAATATATTTAGTTGGGTTAGGCTAAATTAAATTGAGCTTGTTGAAATAAGGTTAGGTAGGTTTTCAAAGTTTCTCTTGGTACAAAATTATAAATTCTTACATTAACATAAATGAAAAAAAATATATCTTTAAACGTATAAGAGAAAATTTTATAAAGGACTTAATTTTAGATAAGTTCTTGCTAATTGACCAGTTTTACCTAATAAATATATATATATATATATATATATATATATATATATATATATATATATATATATATATATGTAGGTAGTAGGTTGGTAGACAGCACCCAGTGAGGTACTACCGTCCTGCCGAGTGAGTGTAAAACGAAAGCCTGTATTTGTTTTACATGATGGTAGGATTGCTGGTGTCTTTTTCCTGTCTCATAAACATGCAAGATTTCAGGTACGTCTTTCTACTTCTACTTACACTTAGGTCACGCTACACATACATGTACACGTTTATGTATACACACTCATCTGAGTTTTCTTTGATTTTATCTCAATAGTTCTTGTTCTTATTGCTTTTCCTTTCATATCCATGGGGAAGTGGAATAAGAATCTTTCCTCCATAAGCCATGCGTGTTGTAAAATTCAACTAAAATGCCGGGAACAATGGGCTAGTAACCCCTTTTCCTGTATAGCTTACTAAAAAGAAAAAGAAGAAAACTGTCAAAGTGGGATGCTTGAATGTGCGTGGATGTTGTGCGAATGATAAGAAAGAGATTATTGTAGATGTTATGAATGAAAAGAAGCTGGATGTCCTGGCTTTAAGTGAGACAAAGCTGAAGGGGGTAGGAGAGTTTCAGTGGGGAGAAATAAATGGGATTATGTCAGGGGTTTCAAAAGAGTTAGAGCTAAAAAGGAGTGGCAATAATGTTGAATAATCAGTTATGGCAGGTAAAGAGGGAATATAAATGTATAAATTCAAGGATTATGTGGAGTAAAATAAAGGTTGGATGTGAAAAGTGGGTTATAGTAAGTGTTTATGCACCTGGAGAAGAGAGAAGTGTAGAGGAGAGAGAGAGATTTTGGGAAATGTTGAGTTAGTGTGTGGGGAGTTTTGAACCAAGTGAGAGAGTAATTGTGTTTGTGGATCTTAATGCTAAAGTGGGTAAAAATGTTGTGGAGGGAGTAGTAGGTAAATTTGGGGTGCCAAGGGTAAATGTAAATGGGGAACCATTAATTGAGCTATATGTAGAAAGAGGTTTTGTAATAAGTAATACATATTTTATGAAAAAGAGGATAAATAAATATATAAGGTATGATATAGCACTTAAGGAAAGTAGTTTGTTAGATTATGTATTGGTGGATAAAAGGTTGATGGGTAGGCTTCAGGATGTACATGTTTATAGAGGGGCAACGGATATATCGGATCATTATTTGGTTGTAGCTACAGTTAGAGTAAAAGGTAGACGGGAGAAAAAGAAAATGGCAACAGCAAGTAAGAGAGAGGTAAAAGTGTATAAACTAAGGGAGGAGGAAGTTAGGGTGAGATATAAGCAACTATTGGCAGAAAGGTGGGCTAGTGCAAGTATGAGTAGTGGGGGGGGGAGGTTGAAGAGAGTTGGGATAGTTTTAAAAATGCAGTATTAGAATGTGGGGAAGAAGATTGTAGCTATAGGAGGGTGGGTGCAGGAGGAAAGAGAGAGTAAGTGGTGGAATGAAGAAGTAAAGGGTGTGATAAAAGAGAAAAAGGTAGATTATGAGAGGTTTTTACAAAACAGAAGTGTTAATAGAAGAGCAGAGTATATGGAGAGTAAAAGAAAGGTGAAGAGAGTGGTGAGAGAGTGCAAAAGAAGAGCAGATGAAAGAATGGGAGAGGCTCTGTCAAAATATTTTGCTGAAAACAAGAAAAAATTTTGGAGTGATATAAACAAGGTAAGAAAACCTAGGGAACGAATGGATTTGTCAATTAAAAACAGAGTAGGGGAGTTAGTAGATGGGGAGCTGGAGGTATTGGGTAGATGGCGGGAATATTTTGAAGAACTTTTAAATGTCGATGAAAAAAGGGAGGCGGTAATTTCATGTACTGGCCAGGGAGGTACAACATCGTTCAGGAGTGAAGAAGAGCAGGATGTGAGTGTGGGGGAGGTGCATGAGGCATTACGTAGAATGAAAGGGGTTAAAGCAGCAGGAACTGACGGGATCATGACAGAAATGTTAAAAGCAGGGGGGGATATAGTGCTGGAGTGGTTGGTATTTTTGTTTAATAAATGTATGAAAGAGGGAAAGGTACCTAGGGATTGGCAGAGAGCATGTATAGTTCCTTTATATAAAGGGAAGGGGGATAAAAGAGAGTGTAAAAATTATAGGGGAATAAGTTTACTGAGTATACCAGATAAAGTGTATGGCAGGGTTATTATTGAAAGAATTAGAGGTAAGACACAGAGTAGGATTGCAGATGAGCAATGAGGCTTTAGGGTGGTTAGGGGATGTGTAGATCAAGTGTTTACAGTGAAGCATATATGTGAACAGTATTTAGATAAAGGTAGAGAAGTTTTCATTGCTTTTATGGATTTAGAAAAGGCATATGATAGAGTGGATAGGAGAGCAATGTGGCAAATGTTGCAAGTGTATGGAATAGGTAGTAAGTTACTGAAGGCTGTAAAAAGTTTTTATGAGGATAGTGAGGCTCAGGGTAGGGTGTGTAGGAGAGAGGGAGATTACTTCCCGATAAAAGTAGGTCTTAGACAGGGATGTGTAATGTCACCATGGTTGTTTAATATATTTAAAGATGGGGTTGTTAAAGAAGTAAATGCTAGGGTGTTGGAAAGAGGGGTGGGATTAAATTATGGGGAATTAAATGCAAAATGGGAGTTGACACAGTTACTTTTTGCTGATGATACTGTGCTTATGAGAGATTCTAAAGAATAGTTACAAAGGTTAGTGGACGAGTTTGGGAGAGTGTGTAAAGGTAGAAAGTTAAAAGTGAACATAGATAAGAGTAAGGTGATGATTACAACAATTCCACGTTTTTTTTAAATTTTAGCAAATTTTAAATTATTAGCTACTCAGACTAAACTTCCGGGGCATCATCCTTTTTATTCAATAAATCTGGCAAACTGGAACTTATGCCAGCAAATAGCAGCGTGAGTCTTATGTTTAGGAAAACACACAAGTGGTGAAAATTTGAAGCCGATCAGATGAGACATTCCCCAGTTATGGCAGGGATTCCACCTATTTAATTTTTGTTTATTCTATTTTACTACAATAAATTGGCTTAGACACAAACGAAAATCAATAGGTACTAGACTGCCACTAAGATTCATTAGGTACTAGACTGCCACTAAGATTCAGTAGGTACTAGACTGTCACTAAGATTCAGTAGGTACTAGACTGCCACTAAGATTCATTAGGTACTAGACTGCCACTAAGATTCAGTAGGTACTAGACTGCCACTAAGATTCAGTAGGTACTAGACTGCCACTAAGATTCAGTAGGTACTAGACTGCCACTAAGATTCAGTAGGTACTAGACTGTTTCTAAGATTCAATAGGTACTAGACTGCCACCAAGATTCATTAGGTACTACTGCCACTAAGATTCAGTAGGTACTAGACTGCCACTAAGATTCAATAGGTACTAGACTGCCACCAAGATTCATTAGGTACTAGACTGCCACCAAGATTCATTAGGTACTAGACTGCCACCAAGATTCATTAGGTACTAGACTGCCACTAAGATTCAATAGGTACTAGACTGCCACTAAGATTCAATAGGTACTAGACTGCCACTAAGATTCAGTAGGTACTAGACTGCCACTAATATTCATTAGGTACTAGACTGCCACTAAGATGCATCAGCCATTAAATACTGAAGACGTTCAGAAGAGGTAAATTTATTTATAAACACGTGATATAACCAGAATAAAAATTTCACGCTATTTTATAGAGAAAATATGGTGAACTATGCTCCTACACATCTGAATTTCACTCTCAGCCGTCGCCGAAATAGGAGGCTTCTGTTTGATCTTTGGAAGCTTCATCACTGAGAGATATACTAAGTTATGGCAGCCATTCCAGAATGTTTGGAATGGCATCAATAATTATGGTTACAATCACTTTCACATTCCAGTTGTTCAATGAACTTGGTCATTGTTTCCGTGAAGAAGAGTTGAAAATTGTTAATCAAATAGGATAAAAGTTTGAATGAAAGACAATAAAAATGTTGAAGATTTACAAAAAATAATTCAGGTTAATACCTGAAGGTTTCCCCTCAGAGATACTAAATAAAGCAGGTATTATTTGTTTTGTTCATTGTGAATTTTCTTACAAGTTTAGTTTCTTGTAATTTTAGTTCATGGATCATTATGTGAAGTGACCAGGTAAATTGATGAATGGAATATACAAAATAATTTTACAAATCTCACCATCACTTACAGTAGGAGACTGAAACTTATGACGACGTTTCGGTCATAAATGGATCATTAATAAATCATATAGAATAATTTTAGATTTGAATGAGGTGAATATTTTTATTTTACATAATTGACAATACTAGTGAGTCATATTTAAGATAATGCTTACATATTTTTTTCAGGTGCTTTAATCTGGACCATACTTGAAGGTCCTGCTGGGATGGTTCTAGGTGTCTTATGTGGCATTGTCTTTGCAATATTGTGTTGGTTCTTACCATATAAAGAAAAGACAAATCGATCAACATACAAGTTTATTATCATCTTCAGTCTGAGCGCTCTGGCCATTTTTGGCAGCCACAGGGTACGTAATGATTTCTTTCATATCTTTTCATGTATATTACTGGAATCATTGATTTTTGCCATGATATACTGAAGCTCATAACATTTATTAAAATAACGAAGCTGTAAAGTTCGTTCACATATAAGTAAAAATTGAACAAAAATATTTTAAATTTAATACATTCCTTAAACTTCTGTAGAGAGAAGAATAGCTGATAAAAAAAACCCAGTTCTTTACTAATGATTCTTTAATAAAAATATTCTAGTAAACTGAGGCTGCTGAATATGATAGACGTAAATTTCTTTGTATTGATTTTATTGTACGTGTCAGAATTTCAATGAGGAAGGAAACTCATCTTCACAATCTGGGAGTTTCACTGTGAAAACCAGAGCTCACACGTTACAAGCTGTCCACTTGAGCTGAGTGTTCCTGCAGGAACAAGCAAGACCAAATATAGATATTTATACATGCTGCTTAAATACTGTATATGGGGTCACTGAAGGACATTATTATTCTTAGTCATGGATGTTTAATGGACGATTCACCAAACCCCAAAAATTGGGTTGTGAAATCAGTCAGCTGGGCTCAACAGCCCCTCGACTGTAATATATCAACTGATGTCTACACCTGATGTCTCCACCTGATGTCTACACCACGTGTAGCCCAATATCTGACACATTATGGCCCAAGGCACTTCTCAGTATATGGTATAAAGCAGGACACATTATTCCACGCCATGTGATAATAACAGCAACTGTAATAATCTCGTCAAGGAAAATGAGCGGTAACATAACACAGCTGGACAATTTACAGAATGGGTGAGGCTTGAACCCATGACAAGGGAGTCCTAAAACACACACGTCAGTGCTGTTGTGTTATTACAATTTCGGAAGTCTTGTTTCTAACTATCAACAGGTAGTTAACAAATATTTTTTGGTTTACACAAATTGTACAGGCTAAGAGCTGTTATCCTGCCTCAGCTCATTTTAAAGTCCAGCTCTATCTAAGGTATACTACCATTAATTAGGATGCTACCCACAACAATCTACTTACTCCCTGGTACCTATGTTACATCGCCCAACTTACCACCTGCTTCTTACTCTGACCAGTGTCATAATAATCTACCTTGCTTTTATATTGGAACATTGTATTTCAGATATCGGAGTCACTGCCAACTTTATTATCCAGAATAATGAGTTTGTTCAGTATATGTTCGTAAACAAATTCTAACTTTTGTTCCCCATCAACCGTTCTTAAAGCTTTTTTCTTTATCACTTCACACATCTTAAACAAATAATCATTTGCAATATACTCCATTGTACGATCATGTCTTCTGACCCACTGGCCATCGTCTCACGCCGGTCACAACTCCACTGTGTGATCATGTCTTCTGACTCACTGGGCATCGTCTCACGCCGGTCACAACTCCACTGTGCGATCATGTCTTCTGACTCACTGGCCATCGTATCACGCCGGTCACAACTCCACTGTGCGATCATGTCTTCTGACTCACTGGCCATCGTCTCACGCCGGTCACAACTCCACTGTGCGATCATGTCTTCTGACTCACTGGCCATCGTCTCACGCCGGTCACAACTCCACTGTGCGATCATGTCTTCTGACTCACTGGCCATCGTCTCACGCCGGTCACAACTCCACTGTACGATCATGTCTTCTGACTCACTGGCCATCTCACGCTGCATTGTACGATCATGTCTTCTGACTCACTGGCCATCGTCTCACGCCGGTCACAACTCCACTGTACGATCATGTCTTCTGACTCACTGGGCATCGTCTCACGCCGGTCATAACTCCACTGTACGATCATGTCTTCTGACTCACTGGGCATCGTCTCACGCCGGTCACAACTCCACTGTACGATCATGTCTTCTGACTCACTGGCCATCGTCTCACGCCGGTCACAACTCCACTGTACGATCATGTCTTCTGACTCACTGGCCATCGTCTCACGCCGGTTACAACTCCACTGTACGATCATGTCTTCTGACTCACTGGGCATCGTCTCATGCCGGTCACAACTCCACTGTACGATCATGTCTTCTGACTCACTGGCCATCGTCTCACGCCGGTCACAACTCCACTGTACGATCATGTCTTCTGACTCACTGGCCATCGTCTCACGCCGGTCACAACTCCACTGTACGATCATGTCTTCTGACTCACTGGCCATCGTCTCACGCCGGTCACAACTCCACTGTACGATCATGTCTTCTGACTCACTGGCCATCGTCTCACGCCGGTCACAACTCCACTGTACGATCATGTCTTCTGACTCACTGGGCATCGTCTCACGCCGGTCACAACTCCACTGTACGATCATGTCTTCTGACTCACTGGCCATCGTCTCACGCCGGTCACAACTCCACTGTACGATCATGTCTTCTGACTCACTGGCCATCGTCTCACGCCGGTTACAACTCCACTGTACGATCATGTCTTCTGACTCACTGGGCATCGTCTCACGCCGGTCACAACTCCACTGTACGATCATGTCTTCTGACTCACTGGCCATCGTCTCACGCCGGTCACAACTCCACTGTACGATCATGTCTTCTGACTCACTGGCCATCGTCTCACGCCGGTCACAACTCCACTGTACGATCATGTCTTCTGACTCACTGGCCATCGTCTCACGCCGGTCACAACTCCACTGTACGATCATGTCTTCTGACTCACTGGCCATCGTCTCACGCCGGTCACAACTCCACTGTACGATCATGTCTTCTGACTCACTGGGCATCGTCTCACGCCGGTCACAACTCCACTGTACGATCATGTCTTCTGACTCACTGGGCATCATCTCACGCCGGTCACAACTCCACTGTACGATCATATCTTCTGACTCACTGGCCATCGTCTCACGCCGGTCACAACTCCACTGTACGATCATGTCTTCTGACTCACTGGCCATCGTCTCACGCCGCTCACAACTCCACTGTGCGATCATGTCTTCTGACTCACTGGCCATCGTCTCACGCCGGTCACAACTCCACTGTGTGATCTTCACTTTTCATCAACATAGTATCATTCCTAGCCCAGACGTGGACTAGTGGTGGTATGGAATGCTGGTGTAGGTCAGCTCCATACAATGATGACACCAAGCACCACTCTCAAGCTTTGACTTCCTCCCACCTTGTATGCTCAATGATGTCTTTTACCCTCATCGAGAGACACATAATAATCCAGCAGAAACTAATCTGCTGTTTATAGGTTGTAACTGTGGCTTTCTCCCAGCCAGAAAATGTGGATTAAACAATGAATCAAATGAAAATATAATATATTTACTCTGCATTTCCTGCTGGGCCTTCAAGGCGCTCCATCTAAATTATTAAGCTTTTCTTTCAACTTATCCAGGAAAGTCTTGCCTCTACCTGACGACGACAGATATACATTTAATTAAAAGCTGATAAAGGTTTCAAAAGTTTCTCTCTCTCATTTACAACTGTATAATGGTATGACATTTAGTGATAATCCATTAGTAGGATAAATGTCCTCTGGGCAGGATGGAATGAAACCGTGATAGGTTGAAACTCGCCCAAATTATGGTGGTGGGCGTTTTTTAAGTTCTAACATGGTTTGCACCCCACGCAGTTGGATCCATACATTCACAGACAAGCCCACACATCTGTCACTACCACACTCATATTCGTCAGCCTCACACCAACTGGCCCACTACAGAGGTAGCATTAGAACCGCGGTGACTTTTCTAAACTTCCATGTTGTGTGTTGATAAACCTACATACCAGGATGTCCCATCAGCCACACATGTGACATCTCTTGCCAGGATGTCCCATCAACCAAACATGTGACATCTCTTGTCATCTTGCGTTCGAGGCTGACCAAAGTGGCCTAACCAAATTTCTTTCACTGAACTCTTCATCACGTGTTTCCGTACCATCTGATTCTTGTTAATCCCATGTGCCCTCTAGCACATGTTTCACACACTTCACTCAATCTTAGGAGTATTTCCTCTCAAAATCACGATAAAGTATTTTTTTTCTGATTCTTTGCCCTTCCCAGTTATTCGTATACTGGGTAGACTTTCTGCTTCCATTACCATCTGTTAGCTGGTGTACACTAGAGTCAGTGTCCACCTGACTCATAATTAATTAATAGATGATGGTTAAGTAAATGGGGGTTTAAAGCCTATCCACTACACGAAGATCATTAAGAATGTACATAATTATTTTACTGCCAGACACGAAAACTTTAATCCCTAAAACTGGGATTAATGTAAACTCTTAGCATATATACGCTGAGAGAAGTATAACTCTCAGAGTATATATTCTATGATTATTGGTAATATAAAAAAAAAATCTGATTGAAAGTTTCTATAAGCATAAAACTTTTTTTTGCTATTTATTTTGGTTAGAAAAAATTGTGTATCCTATAGTTCAATGTGGTTTTACAGGCTTTATCAGTTTTAGTATTATGAAAAACTCATTTTGCCCCCCAGGCTGAGCTGGAAAGTTCTGGACCAATATTAGTACTGACTTTAGCCTTCGTTGCTGGGTTAGGGTGGCGCAGACTGGGCACCCAGGTAAGTGTACCACTGTTTCTATCTTATGTTTCACACTTCCTCCTTCCTCTTTTATGTTACCATTGACCGTATTCTGTTAATACCCACTTGCCTTACTTAGTTACATTCATATTTTGTCTGCAACATATTAATATTTTGTCTGCAACATATCAATATTTTGTCTGCAACATATCAATATTTTGTCTGCAACATATCAATATTTTGTCTGTAACATATCAATATTTTGTCTGCAACATATCAATATTTTGACTGCAACATATCAATATTTTGTCTGTAACATATCAATATTTTGTCTGCAACATATCAATATTTTGACTGCAACATATCAATATTTTGTCTGTAACATATCAATATTTTGTCTGCAACATATCAATATTTTGTCTGAAACATATCAGTAAAGTACACAGAACAATTACTAATTACTCAAGCAGTTGCCAGAATTATTTTTTCTTTAACTCTCTCTATTTATTTGGCTCATAACAAGAGTAGGCTTCATCCAATCGTCTTCAAATTTTCAACTCTGATGAACCGTAACTATGCAAAGCTTCAAGGAGTAACTGACATGTGCAGGAGCTCTATGACCAAAGTTGTAGGACCCATTTCCAGCATCCTGGAATAGCGCTGGTAATCAGAACAGCTTGCTAGAACAATAAGGCGAACGATTCGTTGAACAAGCAGCAGCACAGCGTCAGGAACATGGAAATAAAATAACGACCCTAACTGGGGACCATCAGCAGATCTTTCAAAATCATTTGGGGCGTATCTTTAATTGTTGGAACAAGATGAGTCCTAAATGTATGACGACGGAACAAGATGAGTCCTAATTGTATGACGACGGAGAGTGACATTCAAGTGTGTAGATGAACATCACCAATTTTATGTGTAAAATAATGGGAAATTTTGATACCAATTAAATCAAGTTAAATATATGCGCCAACCTCTTCTGAATGGTTTCAGAATTTAATGGATGATGCATTAATTCAGGACGGGATGGTGCCCATTAAATTTAATTAGTGTGCTGGCAAATCTGTCAATGAACTAAATTTATTTTATAAAGCTTGGAACAGTTGTCGTCCATGTTGTAATTCAAGAATGTCTCTTCTTATCAGCATCAAATTTTCAGCACTGGTGTGTTTCCCACAAAGTGCTGTTATTGGGCCCCATAAGTGGTGTGTTTCCCCACAAAGCGCTGTTATTGGGCTCCATAAGTGGTGTGTTTCCCACAAAGCGCTGTTATTGGGCCCCATAAGTGGTGTGTTTCCCCACAAAGCGCTGTTATTGGGCCCCATAAGTGGTGTGTTTCCCACAAAGCGCTGTTATTGGGCCCCATAAGTGGTGTGTTTCCCACAAAGCGCTGTTATTGGGCCCCATAAGTGGTGTGTTTCCCCACAAAGCGCTGTTATTGGGCCCCATAAGTGGTGTGTTTCCCACAAAGCACTGTTATTGGGCCCCATAAGTGGTGTGTTTCCCACAAAGTGCTGTTATTGGGCCCCATAAGTGGTGTGTTTCCCCACAAAGCGCTGTTATTGGGCTCCATAAGTGGTGTGTTTCCCACAAAGCGCTGTTATTGGGCCCCATAAGTGGTGTGTTTCCCCACAAAGCGCTGTTATTGGGCCCCATAAGTGGTGTGTTTCCCACAAAGCGCTGTTATTGGGCCCCATAAGTGGTGTGTTTCCCCACAAAGCGCTGTTATTGGGCTCCATAAGTGGTGTGTTTCCCACAAAGCGCTGTTATTGGGCCCCATAAGTGGTGTGTTTCCCACACAAGCGCTGTTATTGGGCCCCATAAGTGGTGTGTTTCCCACAAAGCGCTGTTATTGGGCCCCATAAGTGGTGTGTTTCCCCACAAAGCGCTGTTATTGGGCCCCATAAGTGGTGTGTTTCCCCACAAAGCGCTGTTATTGGGCCCCATAAGTGGTGTGTTTCCCACAAAGCGCTGTTATTAGGCCTCATAAGTGGTGTGTTTCCTACAAAGTGCTGTTATTAGGCCTCATAAGTGGTGTGTTTCCCCACAAAGTGCTGTTATTAGGCCTCATAAGTGGTGTGTTTCCCCACAAAGCGCTGTTATTGGGCTCCATAAGTGGTGTGTTTCCCACAAAGCGCTGTTATTGGGCCCCATAAGTGGTGTGTTTCCCACAAAGCGCTGTTATTGGGCCCCATAAGTGGTGTGTTTCCCACAAAGCGCTGTTATTGGGCCCCATAAGTGGTGTGTTTCCCCACAAAGCGCTGTTATTGGGCCCCATAAGTGGTGTGTTTCCCACAAAGCGCTGTTATTAGGCCTCATAAGTTGTGTGTTTCCCACAAAGCGCTTTTATTGGGCCCAATAAGTTCCACTTTGCCTCTTCAGGTCTGCTTCAAACACTTAAGCGTTGGTGTGTCTTAAAGGGAAGTATTTTTTATTAAATATGGACTTCGTATGTACCGGTTCGTTATTTTTACAGTTTTTTATTAAACTGAATTAAAAAAAACACAAAATCTAATTCTTTTTCTCAGAGGATTATAAATAATTTTAAACAGAAGAGAAATGTAAAACTGAGAAATACTGAAAACTTACGTTTCCATAGTTTTTAATTTTTACAAATACAGTGAAGACTTAACTTGTGTCAACTTGTGACCAGGTACATTGTGAGGTTTACCTTTACCTTTGATGAGTTACAAGAGTTTTTCTACTTCAAGGGCCCGGCCTTGGGCCAGGCTCTTCTGGTGCTTACCTGGTCAACAAGGCTGTTGCTGCTGGTGGCCCGCCGACTCAAGTATCCATCACAGCCTGGTACAGTTTATAATTTCTGAATGCCTTTTTAATCGGCTTCAGACTTTCAACCTTGATCAACTATTACTAAGTGAAAGTTCGCGGAAGGGATGACAGTGCACTTTCTCTCCCTCAATATTATATAGATCATTCCTGGAATTGAATTAAGAAAGATAACTTTGAAAATCCTCCTTTGATCATTTTCAAAATTTCATCTCTGGTTTCTGCCATCTAAACAAAGGTTAATGTTGTTAATGGAGTTTGTATAGACAATTTCGTCACTTTTAATTTCTAAAAGTTGTTGTATCATTTTACTTTTTTGGAATATATTTCCTTGTTCCTAATGAGTGGCTCTTGATCTTAGGATCTTTGTTTTGAATCTAAATGCCTTCCACAGGAACTATATGATATTGTTTAGCGTTTTCCTCTTAATAATATATATAATTAATAGACAACTTTTCTAATGAAATGGATGAAATAATTTGATGGGTTATGGAGCACAGGTGCTAATTTTGTTGGATTCCATGAAGTAATTTCAAATTTGCATCAAAACAAAGAGTCTAAATTAATAGTTGTCTTCCCTCTTATGGATTACACCAGCGGTAATATTTTGACTCAGGTAAAATTAGGCATTTTTTATTTACTGACTAAAAACAATTATTCCTTATATAATATTGGCAAACTGAAACTTTTGGAGCTCAGTAACAACTAAAACCTTGTTGTCCGGACAACGAACCAGCACTGGACACTTGAGAGGCATTCTCCAGTTATCTCTGGATTCCAACGATTCACTGGCACGAGTTCCAGCTCACAAGGTGCCATACGTGCATGTTGAATCTTTTCAGAAGAGGTAAAGTCAAATATATTAACATGATTTAACGGGGATCAATATTTCAAGCAATTTCTGCACATATTATTGGCAGATGTTCTCCTACACACCTACTTTTCATTCTCCTCCGTCGACGAATTAGGAGGCAACTTTATTGAAGGTTTGAAGCTTCAGCGCAGAGAATTTTGGAAGTTATCAGAGCCATTCCAAGCGGCTGGGAAGAGGTCATGCACTTTGGTCATAGGGATGCACTTGTGAATTGTTCCTAGAATTTGGGCATAGTTACCGTACATCAGATGAATCCTTTTGGTGTTTTGAGCAAAATAAAAATGAAAATTGACCATTAACCTAGTTAATGGTCCCCCTTCTGGGATTTATGATTAGGAAATTATTTTATTGTGTCTTTACTACTGCAGGATCCTGAAGTTTGTGCCAACTACCGGTTTATGTGGGAGATCTTCCAGCCGATGCTCTTTGCTTCAATTGGAGCCGAAATTGATGTAAGACAATGCTTTATGTTTTGTTTCCTTAGTAAAATTTGTTATGGAATACCTTGACCCTGAGCTTCGTTATATGATGAACCGTTCAGTAGTGGCGGCACTCTGAGGAATGATGAACAGTTCAGTAGTGGTGGCACTCTGAGGAATGATGAACAGTTCAGTAGTGGCGGCACTCTGAGGAATGATAAACAGTTCAGTAGTGGCGGCACTCTGAGGAATGATGAACAGTTCAGTAGTGGTGGCACTCTGAGGAATGATAAACAGTTCAGTAGTGGCGGCACTGTGAGGAATGATGAACAGTTCAGTAGTGGCGGCATTCTGAGGAATGATGAACAGTTCAGTAGTGGTGGCACTCTGAGGAATGATGAACAGTTCAGTAGTGGTGGCACTCTGAGGAATGATGAACAGTTCAGTAGTGGTGGCACTCTGAGGAATGATGAACAGTTCAGTAGTGGTGGCACTCTGAGGAATGATGAACAGTTCAGTAGTGGTGGCACTCTGAGGAATGATGAACAGTTCAGTAGTGATGGCACTCTGAGGAATGATGAACAGTTCAGTAGTGGCGGCACTCTGAGGAATGATGAACAGTTCAGTAGTGGTGGCACTCTGAGGAATGATGAACAGTTCAGTAGTGGTGGCACTCTGAGGAATGATGACCAGTTCAGTAGTGGTGGCACTCTGAGGAATGATGAACAGTTCAGTAGTGGTGGCACTCTAAGGAATGATGAACAGTTCAGTAGTGGTGGCACTCTGAGGAATGATGAACAGTTCAGTAGTGGTAGCACTCTGAGTAATGATGAACAGTTCAGTAGTGGTGGCACTCTGAGGAATGGGAGGCGTGGCAAGACAGGTGTTTAACAACACGTGACGTGGGGTAACTGAGGGTGTTATGTTGCATCAAGATATCAGTGATATCAGTAATAGCTGGCTTACCCGACCTGGATCCTCACTCTTTGCTAATATTTCCTTTTCAAATGAAACTAAATTTATTTTTTATTATTCCCATGTTTTTTCTGAGTTAAAATTAATGGTTTTGTAGCCTTTTCTATGTAAGCCGAACAGGATTTTTTCAGGTGCCCTCACGTCATTATTTCATTTTGTTTTTTAATTTAATATTTTATGAACGACTTTAATTAAAGCATTTTGCCATCCATGTATCAAAAGGCCATTATTAAGAATGAATGTATCTTTCTTTTGTTATTAATGGGTCCTTCTGATTATATACTTTTATGTAAATGTGGCCTGCGCCGAGTACGTTGAATTGTACATGTCCACTCGACCATCTTACTGGCTATTCAGAATGTAGCAAATTAGGGCCCCCGCTTCTCTGTTAATTGTTCAGTTGAGTCAAGCAATAGCGTGAGAGGTGGCCCCTCAGCCTAGGCGAGGTTGTGCTTTACCACCTACACAAGCTTACACAAGCCCCTCAGCCTAGGCGAGGTTGTGCTTTACCACCTACACAAGCTTACACAAGCCCCTCAGCCTAGGCGAGGTTGTGCTTTACCACCTACACAAGCTTACACAAGCCCCTCAGCCTAGGCGAGGTTGTGCTTTACCACCTACACAAGCTTACACAAGCCCCTCAGCCTAGGCGAGGTTGTGCTTTACCACCTACACAAGCTTACACAAGCTCCTCAGCCTAGGCAAGGTTGTGCTTTACCACCTACACAAGCTTACACAAGCTCCTCAGCCTAGGCGAGGTTGTGCTTTACCACCTACACAAGCTTACACAAGCCCCTCAGCCTAGGCGAGGTTGTGCTTTCCCACCTACACAAGCCCCTCAGCCTAGGCGAGGTTGTGCTTTACCACCTACACAAGCTTACACTAGCCCCTCAGCCTAGGCGAGGTTGTGCTTTCCCACCTACACAAGCTTACACAAGCCCCTAAGCCTAGGCGAGGTTGTGCTTTACCACCTACACAAGCTTACACAAGCTCCTCAGCCTAGGCGAGGTTGTGCTTTACCACCTACACAAGCTTACACAAGCCCCTCAACCTAGGCGAGGTTGTGCTTTACCACCTACACAAGCTTACACAAGCCCCTCAGCCTAGGCGAGGTTGTGCTTTACCACCTACACAAGCTTACACAAGCCCGTCAGCCTAGGCGAGGTTGTGCTTTCCCACCTACACAAGCTTACACAAGCCCCTCAGCCTAGGCGAGGTTGTGCTTTACCACCTACACAAGCTTACACAAGCCCCTCAGCCTAGGCGAGGTTGTGCTTTACCACCTACACAAGCTTACACTAGCCCCTCAGCCTAGGCGAGGTTGTGCTTTCCCACCTACACAAGCTTACACAAGCCCCTAAGCCTAGGCGAGGTTGTGCTTTACCACCTACACAAGCTTACACAAGCTCCTCAGCCTAGGCGAGGTTGTGCTTACCACCTACACAAGCTTACACAAGCCCCTCAGCCTAGGCGAGGTTGTGCTTTACCACCTACACAAGCTTACACAAGCCCCTCAGCATAGGCGAGGTTGTGCTTTACCACCTACACAAGCTTACACAAGCCCCTCAGCCTAGGCGAGGTTGTGCTTTCCCACCTACACAAGCTTACACAAGCCCCTCAGCCTAGGCGAGGTTGTGCTTTACCACCTACACAAGCTTACACAAGCCCCTCAGCCTAGGCGAGGTTGTGCTTTACCACCTACACAAGCTTACACAAGCCCCTCAGCCTAGGCGAGGTTGTGCTTTACCACCTACACAAGCTTACACAAGCCCTCAGCCTAGGCGAGGTTGTGCTTTACCACCTACACAAGCTTACACAAGCCCCTCAGCCTAGGCGAGGTTGTGCTTACCACCTACACAAGCTTACACAAGCCCCTCAGCCTAGGCGAGGTTGTGCTTTACCACCTACACAAGCTTACACAAGCCCCTCAGCCTAGGCGAGGTTGTGCTTTACCACCTACACAAGCTTACACAAGCCGGTCCTATACATACATTCTGTCTTGTCTACTCTGAGGTGCAGAACCAACTTACATGAGTGGTTCTTCACTCCCTGGTTCATAATTGTTATACTTATGGTTATTTAACTCGGTAAAAACTTTACTTATATTGAAGGGAATATATGGGTAAATAAAAACACTACCTCGTGTGTTTATCTTTGGTGTTAATTGTTTGTGCTGATTCTTCTCTGAAGACTGAACTTACACACCCTGGAGTGCTTACTGCGTTCGTAATAATAGTTATTCTTATATTTTATTCTCTGACTTTAACACGTTGACTTCCATCCCATCAATTATATTTCTCGCATTATCCAAAGATTTGTAGTCATTTTTTATTACTTTTTTCCCAGGGACTTTTAAAGCGTCGTAAATAATGAACAGCAGATGTTAAGTTACAGCTTCGTTGCAGCTTCTTTGCAGTTATCAATGGATTGTTTCATTTGGTTATTGAGAGTTCAAATTCACTTCGTTTAAAATGTCCTCTTCTATAAGTACTTTCTACAAAGTTAGTTAAATAATTTCTTAACCTCCTCTTTCCCCTCCAATTGGTCCATCGATTTGTAAATTTTTCATCATTCTCGGTTCTGTTCAAAATATACATTTATTATATTTATTGAAAATTGATTTTCATTATTTTATTTAAGAAGAGGGAAGTGCTAGTCTCATAAGAATCATTTAGCGCAAGAGACTCCCACAAACTTGAATACATGAATAACAATTACTTATATTTTATTATGATGGGACACATAACATTACTATAAGTACATGTACAAGGTATACAGGCTTAGCTGACATCAATGACATACTACCATATAGAAAGCTGCTTGTTATGCTGAGCATTTCAGGCAAATTAGTTCAGTTTTGTCCCAGGATGCGACCCACACCAGTCGACTAACACCCACGTACCCATTTTACACTGAAGGGTGACCAGGAACAGCAGGTGTCTTATGGAAACACGTCCCTAATGTTTTCAAGCCGTACTGGAGGAGATTCGAACTCCGGACCTCAGTGTGTGAGGTGAGTGCGCTAGTGATCGAGCTACGGGACACTGTAAACATTATATCTACCGATGTATATAAATTTATATAAATATAAATATATATATATATATATATAATATATATATATATATATATATATATATATATATATATATATTTATATAATGGGGTCCACCTCTGTAAATGTTCCTTTGTTCAAAATCTTAAATCTTCGAAAGTTCTTTACCAATTGCTTTGAAATTTTTACACAACGTTGCATTCGAATACGCGCGTGTTTTTATATACCTGCTATTATGTAGATGTCACACCTGTGACATCTATATAATAGTAGGTCCGCTGTGTCGATCAAGCAGTTCTTCCACCTGGTAGCAATGTCGCAGCTATTCCGAACGACGCAAGAGCTAAGGTTATGTCATTTTGGGATCGAATACTCTACGTTGTGGCGACACGTAAAGACATTAAAATTAACTACAAATATGCGTGTCCAGCTGCAAAACGATCGATCAGCTGAGATATTCTCACATCAATTGCTGGAAATTGTGAACGGAAAGGTGCCGGTTCATCTGACCTCAGGACGAATTTCATTGCCTCATAACTTCTGCAATTTAGTGACGCCAAAAGAAGAATTGGTTGAAAAAGTATTTCCCAATATTAAAACCAATTATAAGAATCACGATGAGTGAACGAGCTATTCTTGTGGCCAAGAAAAAAGACATCTACGAACTTAACAATATTATTCAGTCTAACATTCAAAGCGAAGCAGTCATATACAAGTCCGTCGACACTGTTGTGGAAGCAGATGTAGCGGTTAATTATCCAACAGAATTTTTGAATTCACTCGATTTGCCAGGGATGCCACCGCATGTACTGCAATTGAAAATCGCTGTGCCAATTATCATGTTGGGAAATATCAATCAGCCAAAGCTTTGCAATGGCACGTGGCTTGAAGTAAAAATATTAATGAGCAACATCGTAGAAGCAACAATCTTGACAAGACCTTTCAAAGGTGAAGATGTACTCATTCCTCGCATTCCTATGATTCCAACGGATATGCCATTTCAATTTAAGAGATTGCAATTCCCAATTCGATTGGTATTTGCAATCACCATCAACAAAGCTCAGGTCCAATCTTTAGAATTGTGCGGTTTAGATCTAGACACGGATTGCTTCTCACATGGACAATTATATGTGGCGTGTTCTAGAGTCGACAAACCAGACAATCTATATCTGCACAGACAATGGAACAACAAGCCTGCTGAAGCAGGCTTCACCACCCACAGACCTGCTGCAGCAGGCTTCACCACCCACAGACCTGCTGCAGCAGGCTTCACCACCCACAGACCTGCTAAACATATTAGAAACGTGCACTTTCTCTTTTCTTTCTTTTCCATTTTACCAGACTGAGCCACAGCAACGCGTGGCAGGGTACAACTATATATATATATATATATATATATATATATATATATATATATATATATATATATATATATATATATTTTATATTCAACAAGTCGGCCGTTTCCTACCGAGGCAGCGTGACCCAAAAATAAAGAAAATCCCCAAAAAGAAAATACTTTCATTATCATTCAACACTTCCACCTCGCTCATACATAATCACTGTCTTTGCAGAGGCGTTAAGATACTACAGTTTAGAATTAGACTCTCCAAACTGTCACTATACCAGACCTCTCCTTTAAAGTGCAGGCATTGTACTTCCCATTTCCAGGACTCAAGTCCGGATAAATCTATAATAACCGGTTTCCCTGAATCCATTCACTAAACATTACCCTGCTCACACTCCAACAGCTCGTCAGGTCCCAAAAACCATTCGTCTCCATTCACTCATATCTAACAGGCTGACACATGCTTGCTGGAAGTCCAAGCCCCTCGCCCACAAAACCTCCTTTACCCCCTCCCTCCAACCTTTTCGAGGATGACCCCTACCCCTCCTTCCTTCCCCTACAGATTTATACGCTCTCCAAGTCATTCTACTTTGATCCATTCTCTCTAAATGACCAAACCACCTCAACAACCCGTCTTCAGCCATCTGACTAATACGTTTAGTAACTCCACACCTCCTCCTAATTTCCTGTCCTTAGACAAGACATCTCCATTGCCTCCAGCCTCCTCCTCGCTGCAGCATTTACAACCCAAGCTTCACACCCATATAAGAGTGTTGGTACCACTATACTTTCATACATTCCCTTCTTTGCCTCCATAGATAACGTTTTTTGTCTCCACAGATACCTCAATGCATTACTCACTTTTTTCCTTCATCAATTCTATGGTTAACCTCATCCTTCATAAACCCATCCGCTGACAAGTTAACTCCCAAATATCTGAAAACATTCACTTCTTCCATACTCCCTCTCCAATGTGATATCCATTTTTTCTTTATCTAAATCGTTTGACACCCTCATCACCTTACTCTTATCTATGTTCACTTTAAACTTTTACCTTTACACACCCTCCTAAACTCGTCCACTAACCTTTGCAACTTTTCTTTAGAATCTCCTATAAGCACATTATCATCAACAAAAAATAAATGTGTCAACTCAATTTTTGTACTTGATTCCCCATAATTTAATCCCACTCCACTCCCCAACACCCTAGCATTTACTTCTACTTTTTTTACAACCCCATCTATAAATATATTAAACAATAATGGTGACATTACACATCCCTGTCTAAGACCTACTTTTACCGGGAAGTAATCTCCCTCTCTCCTACACACCCTAACCTAAGCCTCACTATCCTCATAAAAACTCTTTACAGCATTCAGTAACTTACTACCTATTCCATACATTTGCAACATCTGCCACATTGCTCCCCTATCCACTCTATCATATGCTTTTTCTAAATCTATAAATGCAATGAAAACTTCCCTACCTTTATCTAAATACAGTTCATATATATGCTTCATTGTATACACTTGATTTACACATCCCCTACTCATTCTGAAACCTCCTTGCTCATCTGCGACCCTACCCTCTGTCTTACCTCTAATTCTTTCAATAATAACCCTACCATACACTTTACCTGGAACACTAAGTAAACTTATTCCCCTATAATACAATCTCTTTTGTCACCCTTCCCTTTATATAAAGGAACTATACACGCTCTCTGCCATTTATTAAACACAATATCTCCCCCTTCTTTTAACATTTCTGTCATGATCCCGTCAGTTCGTGCTACTTTACCCCCTTTCATTTTACGTAATGCCTCACGCACCTCCCCCACACTCACATCCTGCTCTTCCTCACTCCTAAAAGATGTTATACCTCCCTGACCAGTGCATGAAGTTACCGCCTCCCTTTCTTCACCAACATTTAAAAGTTCCTCAAAATATTCCCTCCATCTACCCAATACCTCCAGCTCCCCATCTACTAACTCCCCTACTCTGTTTTTACTGACAAATCCATTCGTTCCCTAGGTTTTCTTAACTTGTTTATCTCTCTCCAAAACTTTTTCTTATTTTCCCCAAAATTTCTTGACAGCGCCTCTCCCACTCTTTCACCTCTCTTTTTGCACTCTCTCACCACTATCTTCACCTTTCTTTTACTATCCATATACTCTGCTCGTCTTACAACACTTTTGTTTTGTAAAAACTCTCATAAGCTACCTTTTTCTCTTTTATCACACCCTTTACTTCATCATTCCACCAATCACTCCTCTTTCCTCCTGCAACCACCCTCCCAAAGCCTCAAACTTCTGCCCCACATTCTAATACTGCATTTTTAAAACAATCCCAACCCTCTTCAACCCCCCCTCCCCCCACTATTCATACTTGCATTTACCCACCTTTCTGCCAATAGTATCTTATATCTCACCCAAACTTTCTCCTCCCTTAGTTTATACACTTTCACCTCTCTCTTACTTGCTGTTGCCATTTTCCTTATGTCCCATCTATCTCTTACTCTAACTGTAGCTACAACTATATAATGATCCGATATATCCGTTGCCCCTCTATAAACATGTACATCCTGAAGCCTACCCATCAACCTCTTATCCACCAATACATAATCTAGCAAACTTCTTTCATTACGTGCTCTATCATACCTTGTATACTTATTTATCCTCTTTTTCATAAAATATGTATTACTTATTACCAAACCTCTTTCTACACATAGCTCAATTAACGGTTCCCCATTTACATTTACCCCTGGCACCCCAAATTTACCTACTACTCCCTCCACAACATTTTTGCCCACTTTAGCATTAAGATCCCCAACCACAATTACTCTCTCACTTGGTTCAAAACTCCCCACACACTCACTCAACATTTCCCAAAATCTCTCTCTGTCCTCTACACTTCTCTCTTCTCCAGGTGCATTAACACTTTCTATAACCCACTTTTCACATCCAACCTTTATTTTACATCACATAATCCTTGAATTGATACATTTACATTCCCTATTTTCCTACCATAACTTATTCTTCAACATTATTGCTACTCCTTCTTTAGCTCTAACTCTGTTTGAAACCCCTGACCTAATCTCATTTATTTCTCCCCACTGAAACTCTCCTACCCCCTTCATCTTTGTCTCACTTAAAGCCAGGACATCCAGCTTCTTCTCATTCATAACATCCACAATCATCTCTTTCTTATCATTCGCACAACATCCACGCACATTCTTCTTTTTCTTTTTAGTAAGTTATAGGGGAAAATGGGTTACTAGCCCATTGTTCCCGGCATTTTAGTTAACTTTTACAACACGCATGGTTTACAGAGGAAAGATTCTTATTCCACTTCCCCATGGATATGAAAAGAAAAGTAATAAGAACAAGAACTATTAAAGAAAAAACTCAGATGAGTGTGTATACATAAACGTGTACATGTATGTGTAGTGTGACGTAACTGTAAGTAGAAGTAGAAAGACGTACCTGAAATCTTGCATGTTTATGAGACAGAAAAAAGACACCAGCAATCGTACCATCATGTAAAACAAATACAGGCTTCCTTTTGACTCTCACTTGGTAGGACGGTAGTACCTCCCCGAATATTTGCTGTCTACCAACCTATTACCTACATATATATACATGTTGTACAAGAATGGTATACAATACCGACAAGATGAAATTAAGACACATCTACAACATCTGGGTATCTTTATTGTAGACGTTTCGCCATCCAGTGGCTTTATCAATACAAATTCTAGGACATAATTTAAAGACAGTAGAACTGTATACAGGAGAAGTAGGGTACGTTTTCTGAGAGTGGTAGTGTGGAGCCAGCCGGCAAGTCTCTGTCTGTCTGGCTGGCTGGCTGGCTCCTCACTACCACTATCTGAAAACTTACCCTACTTCTCCTGTTCTTGTCTTTGCAACATTGCACAGCTCCTGATGACGCACTGAGAAGTGTGAAAGCACTTAACCTAAAGATTTCCACCCTTTGTCTTATATATATATATATATATATATAATATATATATATATATATATATATATATATATATATATATATATATCTTTCTTTCAACACCGAAGGGGTGGCCCAAAATGAAAAACGAAAGTTTCCCATTTTACATTTAGTAATATATACAGGAGAAGGGGTTACTAGCCCTTGCTCCCAGCATTTTAGTCGCCTCTTACGACACGCATGGCTTACGGAGGAAGAATTCTGTTCCACTTCCCCATGGAGATAAGAGGAAATAAGAACAAGAACTAGTAAGAAAATAGAAGAAAACCCAGAGGGGTGTGTATATATATATGCTTATACATGAATGTGTAGTGTGACCTAAGTGTAAGTAGAAGTAGCAAGATGTACCTGAAATCTTGCATGTTTATGAGACATATATATATATATATATATATATATATATATATATATATATATATATATATATATATATATATATATATATATATATATATATATATATGTTTATGAGACATATATATATATATATATATATATATATATATATATATATATATATATATATATATATATATACGTCCGTTTCGATGGTCCCCAAACTCCCCTTATGAAGTTTATTTTAATGTTGTAAGTGTAATTGGGTCTAAGATAGTCTATTTTTTCAAGGAGATAAATGTTAGATTGAACAGATTCTGAATGAAAATATCGTAAACGTACCACTGTGTCGCCGATAGTAAACTGGTCAATTAAGAACTCATCTAATTAGTCCTTCTAAAATTATCTCTTATACGTTTAAAGATATATTTTTTCATTTATGTTAATGTAAGAATTTATAATTTTGTACCAAGAGAAACTTTGAAAACCTACCTAACCTTATTAAAACAAGCGCAATTTAATTTAGCCTAACCCAACTAAATATATCTTAGATACGTTAACATTAATTTAATAATAAACAAACACAATGAAATATATTTTTTTCGCTATGTTCAAATGATTTTGGCGAAATTATTGCATACACAAATTTTCACTTGTCTTATATGGCAAGATGAGCATTGATATTTGGGCCAAAATCGCAAGTTCTACCTAATCGGCACGACATATATATATATATATATATATATATATATATATATATATATATATATATATATATATATATATATATATATATATATATATATGTATGTGTGTGTGTGTGTGTATGTCGTACCGGATAGATAAAACTGGTCAATTAGCAAGAACTCATTTAAAATTAAGTCCTTTCTAAATTTTTCTCATATACGTTTAAAGATATATTTTTTTCATTTATGTTAATGTAAAAATTAATAATTTTCTACCAAAGAAAAACTTGTTTAAACTTTATTATAACAAGTGCAATTTAATTTAGCCTAATCCAACTAAATATATTTTAGATAATTTTACAATAATTTAATAATAAACAAACACAATTATATATATTTTTTTCGTTAGGTTCAAAATGATTTTTGCGAAATTATTGCATATGCAAATTTTCGCTTGCCTTATTCGGCAAGAAGAGCGTTGTTATTTGAGCCAAAATCTTAAATTTTACCTATTCGGCACGACATATACATACATACACAATTTCTGCAAACTATTCATTGTTAAAAACTTATATATGCACTAGAAACCAATTCTGCTACTAATGGTATGAATATTCTGTAGTCAGTATATCATAATTGCAGTGATAGTTGATATATATTTACTTTAGTTAAGGTATTAATAATTACTTGAAATTAACTCAATAAACTTCCCCACAGATTGGAGCTACAGATCCTGGCACTATTGGCTGGGGTTTGTTAGCCTTGTTAATTGGCATCGTCTTCAGAATAGCTACTTCGTTCGTTGTGGTGATGGGCGCTTCCTTTACCGCATGGGAGCGTCTGTTCATTGCCATTGCATGGCTTCCCAAAGCTACTGTTCAGGTAGGAATATTGAGTAATATTAGTGGATTGTTTTTTATGAGGCAGTGTCCTTGTTCAAAATTGCAGGTCCCGGGTTTGATTCCGGCATGAGTGGAAACGTTGGTCATGTTTCGTTACACCTATTGCCTCTGTTTACCTTCCATTACCTAAGTACCTGGGTGTTAGCCGACGTAGTGAGGGAGGTGCATGATACCATTCCTTAGATGGCAGCTGGGTAATACAAGCAATTAAAATGTCATTTTACAGCATTATAATTGATAAAAGTCCCTGGAGAACGAAATGTTTTCACAATAAAATGTCATAACACACATTGTTTTATATATGTGCATGGAGATTGGGCAAATTAAGATAGCTATGACATAGGCAGCACAGAGTTTGCATCAATAGGAAGAAATCAGAGTGGGGTTGCCTCAATTGTGGTGTTCCACAAGGGTCAGTGCTGGGCCCTTTGTTGTTCACAATTTATATAAATGACACAGATAGGGGAATAAATAGCAACATAACCAAGTTTGCTGATGACACCAAAACAGGTCGCCTAATTCATTCTAATGAGGACTTTAGAGCACTCCAGGAAGATTTGAATAGACTGACACAGTGGCAGCAGAGGTGGCAAATATAGTTTAATATAGAAAATGCAAAGTTCTAAACATTGGACAAGAAAATACCATTCCACATATAAACTAAATAATGTAGATCTTAATATTACTGATTGCGAAAAGGATTTGGGAGTTCTGGTTAGCAGTAATCTAAAACCAACACAACAATTCATAAGAGTTCGCAATAAAGCGAACAGAATCCTTGACTTCTTATCAAGGAGCATAAATGATAGGAGTCTTCAACTCTATATATCCTTGGTTAGGCCTCTTTTAGATTATCCTGCACAGTTCTGGTCACCATATTACAGAATGGATATAAATGCACTGGAAAACGTACAAAGGAGGATGACAAAGTTGATCCCATGTATCAGAAATCTTCCCTTTGAGGATAGACTGAGGGCCCTGAATCTGCACTCTCTAGAAAGACGTAGAATTAGGGAGGATATGATTGAGGTTATAAATGGAAAACAGGAATACATAAAGGGAATGTAAATAGCCTAGACAAGACTCGCAGCAATGGTTTTAAGATGGGGAAATTAAGATTCAGAAAGGATATAGGAAAACACTGGTTTGGTAATAGAGTTGTGGATGAATGGAATAAACTCCCGAGTTCAGTCATAGAAGCTAAGTCATTGTGTAATTTTAAAGATAGGTTGGATAAATGCATGAGTGGGTGTGAGGTGGACCTGTCTAGCTTGTACTAATAGGTCTGATGCCGTGCTCCTTCCTTAAGTGGATGTGACCTGACCTGACTAGGTGGGTCATTGGTTTAAGCCGGGAGGTGACTTGGACTTGCCTCATATGGGCCAGTAGGCCTGCTGCAGTGTTTCTTCTTTCTTATGTTCTTATGTTAACAACGCTGAAGCTGTAAGAATTAAGGTGTAAAAAAATGAGGAAAAAGAAGCTTAAATACTATACAACATTGGTAGAAACCTTATTAGTTACAGCGTCATACTCTACACTGATTTTTTTAATATTTTAGAATATTTTTGTTAAAACATAATAAAGATAATGTTTTATTATCTTTTTTATAAACTCGTCGGCCGTTTCCCATCAAGGAAGGGTGACCCGAGTAAGAAGAAACACTTTCATCATGATTCACTCCATCACTGTCTTGCCAGAGGTGTGCCTAAACTACAGTTAAAAAACTGAAGCATATCAACACCCTTCCTTCAGAGCGCAGGCACTGTACTTCCCACCTCCAGGACTCGTGTCCAGCTTGCCTGTTTTCCTGAATTCCTTCATAAATTATACTTTTCTCTCACTCTAAAAGCGAGTCAAGTTATAATAACCATTTGACTCCACTCGCTCCTATCTAACACGCTCATGCATGCTTCCTGGAAGTCCAAGCCTCTTGGACCCCCTCAATCCCACCTTTCAAAGGCCGACCCGTGCCCCGCCTTCCTTCCATTACATATTTTTACGCTCTCCATGTCATTCTATTTCGTTCCATCTTCTCTAAATGTCCGAACTACCTAAACAGCCCCTCAACAGCCCTCTGGATTTAGTAACCCTGCACCTTCTCCTAATTTCCAATCTACGGATTCTCTGCATTATATTCTCACCGTACATTGCCCTCAGATACATCTCCACTGCCTCCAGTCTTCTCCTTGTTGCAACATTCACCTCCCATGCTTCACACATATATAAGAAAATTGATACAACTATACTCACATACATTCTCCTCTTTGCTTCCACTGATAATGTTATTTGGCTCCACAGACTCCTCAGTGCACCACTCACCTTTTTCCCTCGTCAATTCTATGATTCACCTCGTCTTTCATAGACCCATCTGCTGACAAGTTCACTCCCACATATCTGAAGAAATTCACTTCCTCCATGCTAACTCCCTCCAATCTGATATCCGGTCCTTCATTACCTAAATTTTTGGTTATCCTTTCACCTTACTCTTCCCTATGTTCACTTTTATATTCCTTATTTACATATATTACCAAACTCCTCCACCAACCTCTGCAATTTCTCGACAGAATCTCCCAAAAGCACAGTGTCATTAGCAAAAAGCAACTGTGACAACTTCCACTTTGTGTTAGCTTCTTCATCTCTCAGTCCCACACTTCTTGCCAACACCCGAGCATTCACTTCTCTTACTACCCAATATATAAATATATTGAACAACCATTTGGACATCACACATCTTTGTCTAAGTCCAACTTTTACTGGGAAAAAATGTCTCTCTTTCCTACATACTCGAACCTGAGCCTCATTATCCTCGTAAGGACTCTTCACTGCTTTCAATAACCTGCCACCTATTCCATACATTTGCAACATCTGCCACATTGCCTCCCTATCCACCCTATCATACGCCTTTTCCAAATCCATAAAGGCAAAAAAAAAATATATATATATATAAACTCTTGGTCTTGACACCCCTTACACTTCCTAAAGCCTCCATGTTCATCTGCGATTCTGCTCTCTGTTTTTACTCCTAATTTTTTTCAATAATAAGTCTTAACTTCACCAGGAATACTCCCACAGGCTTATTTCCCTATAATTTTTACTCTCTTGTGTGTCCTTTGCCTTTATACAAAGGAACTATGCACGCTCTCTGCCAGTCTCTAGGTAACTTCCCTTCTTCCATACATTTATTAAATAAGAGCACATTTCCAAAACTTTATCCCCACCACCTTTCATTCTGCCCACTGCCTCATGCACCTCGCCCACACTCACAACTGGCTTTTCCTCACTCCTGCAAGACCTTATACCTCCCTGCCCAATGCACGAAATCACAGCTTCCCTAACTTCATCAACATTTAATAATTCCTACTGATGCCAGTTCTATAGGCATTAAAACATTTAAGATAGAAAAAGGTGTTTCAAGATGACCAAGTCACTACTGGTAACCAAAGAAAACATAATAATCAAACAAAAGAAATACTCCTGGTAGAGTCACTTCACCTTCACTCTTCTCCGAATCAGGTAAGGCGCTCTACCAGGAGTATTTCTTTTGTTTGATTATTATGTTTTCTTTGGTTACCAGTAGTGACTTGGTCATCTTGAAACACCTTTTTCTATCTTAAATGTTTTAAGACTTATGGTAACCAGAATATTTTCTTTATTATCAGCTCTGCCGCTGGACTGGTTCTCCAGGACAGACGCATGACTTACGAGCAAGATTTCCCTGGACTTAACGGGAATTCCACAACAACTCCTCTCTAGTTTCTAACTTGTGTGCGTTAGAGGGTGTTGCTGAAGATCTCATCTACCTTTGGATACCTACAGTGTGGTATTTCAACCTAGTGGTCCCAGGAGATTCACCATCTACTCCGGAGACATACCACCTACAGAGAGACAACCATCATCTATTCTCCCCCTCTCCGGTTATTACCTCCTGTCTCACCAACAGACCTGAACCACAACGGATATATTTCTTTTTTATTTCTATTTAATTTTATATTAAAATCCAGAAAAAACATCTTATTATAAATATCCTTCGGTTTACTATTATTTATTAATTTTTCCATCAATATTTTGTTCAGGGGAAGGCTTTTCCCTGACAGTGAGAGGAAGGTCAAAGGATGATTTTGAAAAATCAAGTGAAACATTTTTATAGCCGAGAGTGTGATGGACTGTACAGCATACTACAGAATTTTTTCAAAAAATGTTGATAAAAAATTATATTCGTACATTTATTATTTTTTTTTTTTTTTTTTTTATTAAATTTTTTGTATATATATTATTTTATTTATGTATTGTAACATCAAATGTTGACGACTAGTTTCGGAGTTTACTCTATCATCAGACACTGTACAAAATCCTAGAAGATCAGTTATAGAGAACCTGATCTTAACATATGCTAAACATTATGTTATTATTAAAGAAAAGATAAAAAATAAAAAGTAGGAATAGAGTAAGAGAGTTACTTTGTTTCTAGTTATATAGTTTTATTTTCTTTATTTTTGAGATACTGGAACAAAGCAGAGCTCACCTGTCCGTATTTCACAGGTGTCTTGTGTTGCAGCATTCTACGTGGACACTGACGCCAGGTCTTCCCTGTGTACAGAAGGTCACTGTCTTGACCAAGACTTTTTACATTCCTGTATGTCTTTTTTTTTGAGAAACAATTGTCTAATTTATTAGGACAGGAGATTATGATAGCTAAATATTCGCTTTTCTCCTGAATGATATTATGGGAAAACAATGTTTTCTTTGGGAGTCGCTGGAGTTGTTTTTTATTAGTTTTTTTCTTGACTTAGTACAAACCTTCTTGGATGTAGTAGTCAGGATGCAACGCATTTCTGATATGTTGGGTAATAGTGGAAACTTCTTGCTCTAAACGGCTTGGACAGCAAATCCCTGAATATCTTAAGAGTAGAGTAGACACTGTTCTTTTCTGAGTGATTGCTAGAGCTCCTTGTCTTTCCGGCTGGTATACGTTGTCCTTTTGGTTAATGCTCTTTCCCAAGAATGTAGGTCCTGTGCTTTTTTTTCCCAAGAATGTATGTCCTGTGCTTTTTTCCCCCAGAATGTATGTCCTGTGCTTTTTTCCCCCAGAATGTATGTCCTGTGCTTTTTTCCCCCAGAATGTATGTCCTAGGCTTTTTTCCCCAAGAATGTATGTCCTGTGCTTTTTTCCCCAAGAATGTATGTCCTGTGCTTTTTTGCCCCAGAATGTATATCCTGTGCTTTTTTCCCCAAGAATGTATGTCCTGTGCTTTTTTCCCCAAGAATGTATGTCCTGTGCTTTTTTCCCCAAGAATGTATGTCCTGTGCTTTTTTCCCCAAGAATGTAGGTCCTATGATTCTCCTTCAGTTTCCTCCTTTATTTGCTTGTCCAAGGTGCTTATTTTCTCCTAGTCTGTTGCATATTTTTTGTGTTTGTTGCCTTCTTCAGTGTATATTCCCTTGCTTGTTCTTTCTTTCCTTGTTGCTTTTTTTCGGAGTATGTTCTAATTCGGTGCCTTCGTTCCTCTATTAGTTTTTCTTCTCTACGAGTTTTAGGTGGTTATGTGATTATTAATTTCTATTCAAACTGTAAACATATTTGTGCAAAATATCGTTATTATTCAGATACATATTACTCTTTCTGTTTTATCCCTGCCTCTCTCTCACTCTGGCAGCTGACTTCACTCAGTCAACAGATCAACTCCTCTCTCCCTTGCAGCATGGCTCCTCCCCGGGGCCTGGGCACTAACACACTGCCTGTGTACCCACGATCTCGCAAATAAAGAAAGAAGCCTTGTCATTGCTCTCCGCTTGCACAACTACGTAATGTTTTCATAGAAAACACGTATAATTGTCTGAAGCCATTCTTAATTCTCACATTGCTTGGAATTATTAGTTTCTCATTTTGTTCAGTGGTCAGTGGTCACGTGAGGTCACGGGTTCTGAGCTGCTTTGGGGATTAATGTGGAGGGTTAGAAAGCCATGGCTTGCTTCTGCAGTGTTTTAAAATCTGAGGTTGGAATGTTGAAGGAGGAGGTCCTGTTTCTCCAGGAGGAAATTAGGAGGCTGAAGATTCACCTCGATGGGTTTGGGAGTGAGTGTGAGGTGGCTGGAGTGGTTGAGGGAAATGAGGCTACCAGCAGTGAGGTGCAGTCTGTCACTCGCTGTGAGGAGGCTGAAGGTGGGGAGGACGAAAAGGCTACCAGCAGTGAGGTGCAGTCCAGCACCTGCTACAAGTGGCGAGTGGTTCCCAGTAATGGGAGGAACATCAAAATAAGGAAAGTTAAGAAATAAGATTTGAAGGTAGGAAATAGCTTCTCTGTTGTTCAGGATGAGTGTACTCCAGTGACCAGTGAAGGTAAAGGTACTACTTTCCCTGCTAATAGAGGTAAGCGAATTCTTGAGGTTGGTGACTCACAGGTAAGATATATGGACCGTGCTTTCTGTAATAGGAATAAGGTGAGAGAGAGGGTGTGCTTCCCTGGAGCTGGTGTTGGTGACATAGTCAACAGGTTGGATAATATCATGTCAGGTAATGGGAACAAGCCCATTATCTGTCTCAGTGCTGGTGGTAATAATATGGGGAAAGGTAGGAGAGAAGAGCTGCTAGATAAGTACAGGTCAGCTATAGATTTAATTAGGTGTAAAGGAGGTGTCCCAGTCATATTTAGCATCTTGCCTAGAAGGAGAGTGGGCAATGAATTGTTGTCTAGGGCAATTAGTATAAATTGCTGGATAGACAGATACTGCAAGGAACTTGCAATCCCATTCATTGACAACTGGGACAACGTTTATGGCAAACATGATATGTATGCAAGGTATGGGGTACATCTCTCTGGGGCAGGGGTGGTAACATTTGCCTACTCGATCGAGAGGGCCATTGCTGACATGTCTAGGATTTTGAACTGATAGAAGATAGAGGAATGGGTGTGAGCGGGAAACAGTCAGGTTGCAACACTAGGGTTGAAAACAGTAAATGTTTAAAAGACATTCATCATAAAGTTACAAATAAAGACAATGGATCAGGTCAACAAACAAAGGAAGACGGCAGAGGGCAGAGAGAGACTAGCTCCCTTAAAGTTTACTATACCAATAGCACGAGTGTAAGAAATAAGATAGATCAGCTAAGATTAATTTCAAGTGCAGGAAGCATAGATATTTTTGTTATAACAGAGACCTGGCTCAATCTGAAAGATAAAGAAATGCCTTCTGAATATCACATACAAGGCTATAAATTATTCCACACTGATAGGGTCAACAGGAAGGGTGTTGGTTAGCGATGTAAGTCAGAGACACTTTAAATTGTTGTTAGACAAGATCTAAAATTAGAAGCGTCAGCCATTGAATCTGTTTGGTTACAGCTTCTCGAGGGCCGTGAAAAACTAATCTTGAGTGTGATTAACAGGCCCCAAAACCTTGATAGGGAGTGCAGTAAACTTCTATGGGACGAAATTCGTAAGGCATCTGCGTACGAAAATGTTGTGCTAGTGGGAGATTTTAACTTTAGAGAAACTGACTGGAACAATTTGACAGGAAATTAAGAGTCAAGTGACTTTCTTGATACGATTCAGGATTGTTTTTCAAAACAGTTTGTGACAGAACCAACTAGAGGAAATAACCTGCTTGACTTGGTTCTTGCCAGCAGGGAATCTCTAATTAATAATCTTGAGGTTAATGATGAGCTTGGAGAAAGTGATCACAAATCACTCAGTTTTAACATATTATGGAATTACCCTAATAATGGCAACCAAGTCTCTGTCCCTGACGTCCACTTGGCTGATTTCATAAGACTGAGAAATTACCTGGGTGGGATGAACTGGAATGACCTGATTATAGGTCAGGTAGGTGGTGATGGTTGCTAATATGACGTTTTCCAGAGCATAGTTCTAGCTGCCCAGGCAACTTATGTTCCAAATAGGGAAATCAGATCAAACAAAAATGATCCTAAATGGAAAAACAATAGATTAAAACATCTCATTGGTCAAAAAAGAGGCATATATAGGCGAATCAATAGAGGAGAGGTGCAGATAAGAAATCACTATATTCAGTTAAAGAGAGAAATACAAAAGGGAATAAGAAAAGCAAAAAGAGATTATGATGTTAAAGTTGCAAGAGAATCGAAGACTAACCCAAAAGGATGTTAAGTAAAAGGACACAAATGCAACTAATGTGACATTTTATTGTGGCAACGTTTCGCTCTCCAGGAGCTTTTTCAAGCCTTGAAAAAGCTCCTGGAGGCAAACGTTCCACATAAATGTCACATTAGTTGCATTGTGTCCTTTACTAACATATTGTCGGTAATTCTACCAATATTATTACAACCCAAAAGGATGCTTTCAGGTATACAGAAGCAATATTAGAGACAACATAGGTCCACTCAAAAGTTACTCGGGGCTGCTCACCGACAGTGATAAGAAAATGTGTAGAATTTTTAACACTTACTTCCTCTCAGTTTTTACACAGGAAGATACCAGCAATATTCCAGAAATAATAAATTATGTAGAACAGGACGATAATAAACTATGCACGATTAGGGTCACAAGTGACATGGTCCTTAGACAAATTGATAAATTAAAACCTAACTGATCCCCAGGCCCTGATGAACTGTACGCAAGGGTTCTAAAGGAATGTAAAGAGGAGCTTAGCAAACCTTTGGCTAATCTTTTCAACGTATCGCTTTAAACTGGCATAGTGCCAGATAAGTGGAAAATGGCAAATGTGATACCTATTTTCAAAGCAGGTGACAGGTTCTTAGCTTCGAAATATATACCAATAAGCCTAACCTCCATAGTCGGAAAATTTATGGAATCAATAATTGCCGAAGAAATTAGTAGCCATCTTGAAAAACGTAATTTAATTAGTGAATCTCAGCACGGTTTTACAAAAGGGCGTTCTTGTCTTACGAATTTATTAACTTTTGTTACTAAGGTATTTGAGGAGGTAAATCATGGTAATGAATATGATATTGTGTATATGGACTTCAGTAAGGCTTTAGATTGAGTCCCACATCAGAGACTATTGAGGAAAATTGAGGCACACGGAATAGAAGGAGAATGTTTTTCCTGGATAGAGGCATGGTGGACAAATAGGCAGCAGAGAGTTTGCATAAATGAGGAGAAATCAGAGTGGGGAAGCGTCACGAGTGGTGTTCCAAAGAGGTCAGTATTGGGCCCCTTGTTGTTCACAGTTTACATAAACGACATAGATAAGGGAATAAATAGCGATATAAGCAAGTTTGCCGATGACACCAAAATAGGCCGACGAATTCATTCTGACGAGGACATTAGAGCACTCCAGGAGGATTTTAGTAGACTGATGCAGTGGTCGGAGACGTGGCAGATGCAGTTTAATATAGACACATGCAAAGTTCTAAACATTAGACAGGAAAATAACCATGCCACATATAAACTAAATAGTGTAAATCTTAATATTACTGATTGCGAAAAGGATTTGGGAGTTCTGGTGTGCAGTAATCTAAAACCAAGACAACGATGCATAAGTGTTTGCAATAAAGCGAACAGAATCCTTGGCTTCATATCAAGGAGCATAAATAATAGGAGTCCTCAGGTTGTTCTTCAACGATATATATCCTTGGTTAGGCCTCATGTAAATTATGTTACACAGTTTTGGTCACCGTATAACGGAATGGATATAAATGCTCTGGAAAACGTACAAAGGAGGATTACAAAGTTGATCCCATGTATCAGAAATCTTCCTTATAAGGATAGACTCTCTAAAAATGCGTAGAATTAGGGGGGAATACGATTGAGGTGTATAAATGGAAAACAGGAATAAATAAAGAGGATGTAAATAGCATGCTAAAAAAATATCTAGCCTAGACTGAACTTGCAGCAATGGCTTTAAGTTGGAAAAGTTCAGATTCAGGAAGGATATAGGAAAGCACTGGTTTGGTAATAGAGTTGTGGATGAGTGGAACAAACTCACGAGTACCGTCATAGAAGCTAAGACATTGTGAAGTTTTAAAATTAGTTTAGATAAATACGTGAGTGGGTGAGGGTGGGTGTGAGTTGGACCTTACTAGCTTGTGCTACTAGATCAGATGCCGTGCTCCTTCCTTAATACCCTTTTAGCCCTGACGGGATTTCAGGTTCCCAGCTTTTTTCTATAACCATAGCAATGTACTGGTAATACTTGGAGGCCATAGAAACCTGGAGGGAACTTCACTACCCTTCTAAAAACCTACTTGATTTTGACTCAGGCAAATTTGGCTGCTCTCTGCCTTACACAACAACAAACAGCTGAAACTTCTTGTGATGTGCTCATGCCCAAAATTCCCCTCCTTTTCAAGTCCCCATTCTTTTATTCTATGGTGAGTTATATTGTGGTACTTTGTCAATAGTGTCTTGAATGTGTATGGAACACATTATAAATGATAAAACTAAGCATATATTTGAAACTTCTTTGTAATAATAAATATAGTGAATGGATATCCTAGTTCCCATCAGGGGGCTGGATTCCAATTAGGTATTTTTGTAGAACTGAAATATATTGGAAAATTGATCGATTTTGGATTTTTACCATTACATTATTTCTTTATCACAATATGAACAACAGGAGTGCCAGAATATGATCCAACATTGAACTCTTACTACCTGAAGTTTACCTGGAGTCTACCACACTTTATCTGGGATATAATCAGTCAACAGTAAGTTATATGAATGTTATATATTTCTCATATTTTACTCTCATTGAGAAAGCAATTTATACTAGTTATTCTTTCATTTATATACAGAAAACATTGTGCCGTTCTTGTATTATAGAAAACGATTATTTTTAGGTGTAACTAGTATAAACTTTGCTTATGACAGTCATGCAGTTTCAAAGGGCAAAAAATAAGCTGGCTAATGTTATAGTTAGTCATCCAGTAATCATAGTGGCAAATCTTGAATAAATAACACATGCACGACCAGTAGTTGAGTTACAAAATGAAATTCTGACTTTATTGGTATAGAATATTGCAGATGATATATCAAATTATGGGCACTGAAGATTTTCTATATTTCAGATATGTCTTCATACAGACGAGGTTTAGATGAAGAAAGTATTCTTAAGATTTTGGAAGAAATACCTTCAGATTATGACACTGACACTGAAGTAGAATGTGATATAGACAGTGACTTTGAAGATGACCCACCCCTTTCTACCCAAGTAACATCTGATCCATTAGCTCAGGCTCAAGGTTCCTCATGTGAGTGTGAAGTCAGAGATCAGTGTGTCATCTATATTGGCAATAATGATACTCATGATAGCAATGAACCTGGAAGTTCCATTACTACTGACCAGGAGCAACCTTCTATTAGTACAAATGATCAGGAACTCCCTTCGTCAAGTGATCAGGAACCTCCATCTACAAGTGGCCAAGGACATCACTCAAGAAGACGTTGGAGAAAGAAACCTGAACCTGCTCAGAATACATTGTTTCAAGCAAAGTCAAGAAACGAAGCAGCAGCTTCTTCTGCACTTCATGCCTTTCTCTCTTTCTTTGACGAGAATATTACCAATGCAATTGTTTACCAGACCAACCTTTATAGTATTCAAAAAGGCAAAATAATTACAGTAACAAAAGATGAACTTTATGTTTTTCTAGGAATCAACATCATAATGGGCTACAACCGACTACCATCCCTGCGCCATTATTGGTCTACATCAGATGATATGGGTGTCAGACCTATTCAAGAAGCTATGACACGTGATAGGTTTCTTACCATTCTCAGTAAGTTACATTTGAATGATAACACTAAAATGGACCCAAATAGAAAAGACAAATTATACAAACTAAGACCACTCATTGATAGCTTGAATAACAAATTCCGAGACATCAGATCTCCAGGAGAGTATCTCAGTGTTGATGAATCAATGATTCGCTTCAAGGGAAGATGTACTTTCAAACAGTATAATCCTATGAAGCCAATCAAGAGAGGATACAAATTGTGGTGTATTGCTGATACTGCTGGATATATTTTCAACTTTTCTATATACACAGGTAAAGGAGAAGACAAAGATCCCATCATAAGGAAAGAAGTAGGATTAGGCGGAGAAGTAGTTCTCAAACTGACTAATTATCTCCATGGCAAAAATCACAAAATTTTCTTTGATAACTACTTTACTTCTTTCCCTCTCCTAGAGACCTTGCAAGGAGTCAGTGTTCAAGCTTGTGGCACAATCAGGCCCACAAGAAAGGATTTCCCTCCTTTAGAAAATGACAAGAAGCTAAAAAGAGGAGACTTTGACTATAGGTCCACACATAATGGAATAACTGTGTATAAGTGGATGGACAGTAAAGCAGTTCACATAGCATCCAACTATCATGGAGTTACAACAACAACTGTGAAGAGGACAGTAAAAAATGGAACTAAGACAGTAATCACTTGCCCCCAAGTGGTAAAGGATTACAATGAAAACATGGGAGGAGTGGATAAGCATGATATGCTACGACAGCTGTATGGTACAAACAGAAAGAGCAAGAAATGGTGGCATAGAATTTTTTTTGGTCTTCTTGACATGAGTATCGTTAATGCATATGTTGTGTACCATGAAACTTATTCATCTCTCTCACTGTTAGAATTCCGAAGAGAACTGGCACAAGGACTTGTAGCATTTGCAACAAATCGTCGATCCCAAGGAGCTCCCAAGCGAAGAAAAGTTGACTACAGTGTACCTACTTCTGTTAGGCTCAGCAACACTGGGATCCATTGGCCAAAATTTATTGACAAGAAAGGAAGGTGTGAGGTATGCTCCAAGAAAGGAGTAGAATCACGACCAATATCAATTTGTAGTCATTGTGGAATTCATCTATGCTGCAATGAAACAAAGAATTGTTTCCATGAGTATAAATATCTGGGTTGCTGCTCTGGAAAAACTAAGTATAAAAGGGAATGAAAACATTATTTTTATTTTTTTTAACTTCTTGCAATAGAAGTAAATATTTATAAAAAAGAAATTTATTTTTTTTATGAATTTCCTGTTTAAAAGAAAAAAAAAAAAAATATGTATAATCATGAAATAAAAAATTTTTAATATTGGAAATTATCTTCAGTTTGTCTTATATTAAAAGGACCAATTAAGAAAATATTTTTTTTTTATATCTAACTGAATGAAAATAGTAAAAAATATAATGTATAATTGAATAAAATTCTGTTTTCTAACTAAAATTTTTATCCCCCCTTAACTCCACTTTTTGTCGTCAAAAAGCCTGGCGGGCCCCTAAGTTCCCACCTTATTTTTTTGGAAATTATATTCATTATGATTATTTTCATGAATAAATGTATTCCTTGTTTCCCCAGGAAGGACATATCAACTGAGAACAAACAGATATGCCTTCCATAATTCAGGGCTGAAAAGGGTTAAGTGAATGTGGCCTGATCTGACCTGACAAGGTTAGGACATTGCTTAAGCCGGTAGGAGACTTGGACCTGCCTCGCATGGGCCCGGGAGGCCTGCTTCAGTGTTCCTTCTTTTTTATTTTGTTCTTATAATTTTTAAACCCATTATTTAAAGACATAAATGTACAATACCTTCTGTACATTTATGTCTATAAATTTTATTTAAATTAAAATTTAGTGTCTCTCTTATTTCATCTTTTTTGTAGATTAATAAATAATAATCTGAACTTTTTATCTCAAATGAGTCGCTTTATTTTATTGTTACAAATTTAAACAGACCCTGGCCCGAACAGGGTCTTGTAACTCTCAGCTGCGAGATAGACTGCTGGCCTGACAGGGTCTTGTAACCCCAGCTGCGAGATAGACTGCTGGCCCGACGGGGCTGGGAACTCTCAGCTGCGAGATAGACTGCTGGCCTGACAGGGTCTTGTAACTCTCAGCTGCGAGATGGGCTTTTCTGGGCCCGACGGGGGCTTGTAACTCTCAGCTGCGGGAAAAGGCTGCTGGCTGACAGGGTCTTGTAACTCTCAACTGCGAGATAGACTGCTGGCCTGACAGTTGATAAATGACTGATTTATATAATGCTGATTTTAAATAATACATTTATATAATACTATTTGATGAAGTGCATGTTTTAAAGTGTTGATTTTATAATCTGATTTGTATTAAGTTCATGGTGTAATAAGGCCAAATTTTGAGTATAAATATGATTTAAAAGTATGAATACTGATTAAAATCGATGTGTATAGAATGCTATTTAGTATGAAGTTTATTGTAATGAAGTCTATTTATATAAATACTTTTTATATAATTTTCATTTAAAATTAAGTACAAATTTTAAAGTATTATTTTTAAATATAAAACATTTTAAAATGAAGTACAATTTTGTATAAGTAATGATTGAGTATAAATGCGATTTAGTATAAGTCTGATGTGGTATAAGTACTGATGTGTAGTATAAGTGACGATGTGTAGTAGAAGTGCTGATTTTAAATAATGCAATGTGTATAAGTTTGTTTGGGGTATAATTTCTGATTGAGTTAAGTGCTTTTGTTATAATGACATGTGTAGTATAAGTACTGTTAATATAAATATTTGTTGAAAGTAAAATGATTGAGTATAAATACTATTGTATTAAGTAACTATTTTAAATTAATGATGAATTTAAACAAAGGGTATAATGACAAAAAAATTTTGTAGGTATAATTCTGATATGAATGAATGCTGATTTTAGTATAAGTAACTGATGTGTTAGTATTAAAATCTGATTGATATAATGCTGTTTTATAATGACATGTTAGTTAAATGACAATGTATATAATGCGATGTGTATAAAGGTTAATTATATAAGTCTGATATGTATAAAGTGACGATTGTATATAAGAAATGTTGTGAAAGTATAAAAGTCTGATTGTGTTAATGACAATGTAGATAAGTGACATGTGTATTAAAAATGCTGTTTGTAGTATAAATGCTGATGGAATTAAAAGTTGAATTTTTTAATAATGCATTGTATATAAGTCTGATGTGTAGTTAATTTCTATTTTAGTATAAATGATTATATAAAGTATCAAATTATATAAGTACTGATTATATAATATAAATGTGTATATAAATGCAATGTGTATGATGTATAGTATAATACTGATTGTAATATGATTTCTGATGTTAGTATAAAGTACTGATATGTAGTAAAGTGACTGATGTGTATATGTGTGCTATGTGTAGTATGAAAGTGCCCATGTGTAGTAAAGGGGCTTAATTTTATATAAGAAATGTTAGTATATGAATCTGATTGTATAAGTGCATGTAAATAAGTAACAATGTAAAAATAAATGACTGATGTGTAATATAAGTGCTGATAATGTTAAAGTATAAAGTGACTGATGTGTAGTATAAATTGACTGATTGTAGTATAAGGTGACTGATTGTATATGAAGTGCTGATGTGAGTATAAGTGTCTATGAAAGTATGAAGTACAAAATTTTAGTATGAATGACTGTGTATATGAAAGTACAAAATGTGTAGTATAATATAATATCTATATATTATAAAAGTACTGATTGAAATATAAGTACTTAATTGTAATAATATAAATGCTGAAAATAGTAATAAGTTCCTGATAATATGAAGTACTGATGTAGAATACTGAGAGTATAGACTGATGTGTAGTATAAGTGCTTTAAAGTGAGTGACTGATGTGTAATGTAAATGACTGATGTGTAGTTAAGTGCTGATTGTAGTATGAAGTGACTGATGTATTATGAAGTGAACTGATGTGAGTATGAAGTGTCTGATGTGTATTATGAAAGTGACTGATGTGAAATATGAAGTGACTGATGTAGTTAAATGACTGAGGGTTTGTACTATGTAAATGACGATGAAAGTATAAAGTGACTGTGTAATTATGAAATGACTGATGTGTAGTATAAGTAACTGATGTGTATATGAAGTAACTGATGTAGTTGTCAATGTAATAAAAGTATGTAAGTTTTCTGATGTAGTATAAGTGCTGATGTTAGTATGAAGTGCTGATTTTATATAAAATGACTGATTTTAGTATGAAAGACTGTTTGTAGATGAAATGACTGATGTGTAGTATGAAATGACTGATTAGTGAAGTGACTGATTGTAGTATAATGACTGATGTAGTTAAGTTCTGATGTGTAGTATGAGTGCTGATGTGAGTATAAAGTAACTGATAATTAGTATGAAAGTGACGATGTTAGTATAAGTGTCTGATGTGTAGTATAAGTGACTGATGTTAAGTAAAAATGACTGATTTTAGTATAAGTGACTGATGTGAGTATAAGTGACGATGTGTATATGAAATGCTGATGTTAATGAAGTGCTGATGTTAGTATGAAGTGACTGATGTGAGTATGAAGTGACTGATGTAGTATAAGTGTCTGATGTGTAGTATAAGTGTCTGATATGAGTATAAGTAACTGATGTGTATAGAAGTACTGATATGTATAAGTGACGATTGTAGTATAAGTAACTGTGTGTAGTATGAAGTGCTGATTGAAAGAAGTGACTGATGTGTAGTATAAGTATTTGATGTGAAGTGTAAGTGCTGATGTGAAATTAAGTAAGTGACTTGTAGTATAAGTGACTGTGTTAGTATAAGTAAACTGATTGTAGTATGAAGTGACTGATTGTAGTATAAGTGTTTGATGTGTAGTAAAGTATCTGATGTGTAGTATAAGTGCTGATGTGTAGTATAAAAGTGACGATTTTAGTATGAAGTAACTGATGTGTAGTATAAGTGACTTTTTAGTGCAGTATGAAGTGATCTGATGTGTATATAGATGAACTGATTGTAGTATGAAAGTGACAATGTGTATTAAAGTGCTGATGTGTAGTATAAGTACTAATGTAGTATAAATTTAATGATTGTAAGTATAAGTGACTGATATGTATGAAGTGACTGATATGTAGTATAAGTAACTGATTTTATGAGAAAGTATCTGATATTAGTATAAATGACATTGTAGTATGAAAAAGTGTCTGATGTGAGTATGAAAGTGACGATGTGTAGTATAAGTGACTGATGTTAGTATGATAGAACTGATTGTAGTATAAGATGACTGATATGTAGTAATAATTTAACTGATATGTAGTATGAGAAGTAACTGATATTAAAGTATAAGTAACTATGTGTAGTTATAAGTGACTGATGTGTAGTATGAAGTGCTGATGTGAGTATGAAGTGTCTGATGTGTAGTATAAGTGTCTGATGTGAGTATGAAGTGACTATGTGAGTATGAAGTGACTGATGTGTAGTAGAAATGACGATGTTAGTATAAAGTGACTGATTGTAGTATGAAGTGCTGATTTAGTATGAAGTTCTGATTGTAGATGTAAACTGATTGTAGTATGAAGTAACTGATGTGTAGTATAAGTGACTGATTGTAGTATGAAGTGACTGATGTGCAGTATGAAGTGCTGATGTGAATAGTGACTGATTTTAGTATAAGTGACTGATGTGAGTATGAAGTGACTGATAATGTAAAGTATAAATGTCATGTGTAGTATAAAGTGACTGATGATGTAGTTAAGTGACTGATTGTAGTATAAGTGACTGATGTGTAGTATAAGTTCTGATGTTAGTATAAGTCTGATGTGTAAATGACGTATGTAGTATAATAACTTAAGAAAATAGTAATTCAATGTATATAAAGTAACATGTATATATACATGTATAAAGTAACTATATGTAAAAAATAAATGTTGTAGTATAAGTAACTGATAATGTAATATAAATGACTATAAGTAAATTAGAAAAATGAATGTAGTATAAGAAAC
>WNWK01005996.1:83088-112025 GCA_009830355.1 Cherax destructor
CTCTTTCGGTACTGTTTCGATGTTCATGGTATCACGTTTTTGCAGATTTGGTTGTTAGTCCCGTATGCAGGTAAGTTTTGTGTGAAGAAATTCGAGTGTGTACGAAGGCTGGCGTCGGTCTCCATCAACAAAACTGTCGTCGGCAAAGCCCAACGACATGACCCTTGCAGCCTCATTTAACAGCATATTAACAGCACATACGATAGAGGATCTGTGTTTCACTAACCTATTTATAAGACCACGTCTACCATGAACAACTTTAGTGGTTCCATCATAGGTGGACAAAATATAATCCACAAATCTTTCGGGGCTGGATCATTAATTCATGTACTGTCCTTAAAAGCAAAAGGAAAGGGGGTCCTTTTTCCCCAAACGTTTTGCCTACACAGTTGGCTTCTTTAATAGAGTACAGAGGAGGCAGCACAATCAGTAGATATTTAAAAAGAAATCAGTCCCTCACCCTTGAAGACGTAGTTTTGAGTGGGCATCCCTTGCCTAGGTTTTGCTCCATTCCCGGGGAAAAATTTTAAACCTGAACCTCGTATTTGGCGAAAAATCTTCAATAACGTTCTTGCGTGACCACTAGTTACAAGTGAGAAGGGACGGACTTGAGAGAAACCTGTCCTCTCAATGTTTATATTCTTACTTCTGCTCATCGACTCCGCCTCTCCTATCGTAAAGATTATTTGCGCCTCACCTTTGACAGTATATGTCTCCATACTATTTCTTCAGCTTCACATTGTTCCAGACTATGAAGCAAAACTCTTCTCCAGGCTGAGGGACTCCGTCTTTAAGGATGAGGGACTGATTACATCGTTGTTACAAAAAGGTGATATCCATTAAGTATAGACATCTCCAGAGAATACTAGAAGGTCTCCTCTAGCATTCAGTCTGTTTCTGGTTTTTGTAACAAGTAACCAAATAAGTCCGTCACTGCACGTGGTGTCCTGAGAGTGAGGGACCAGAGGACTCTACACCCCAAGTGAGTTAGTCCTTCATTCATGCATGTAGTTAGGAATTTCTTGCAAGAGCAGTTGCATATGGGAATGTGTCATAAAAGCCACTTGTGAGCTTGGGATGACTAATCTCAGGGTGTCTGTGTGAACAATACTTGCCAGGGGAGCAGCTCACAAGAAGGCAGGCCAGACAAATTTCCACAATAGTGCTGAAGGCACATTTTATATCAGTATGACTCTTGTACATTGTTATTGATTATAAATATAATACTAACATATACAAGCGTGTATGTGAGAATGTGTGTATGTGTTCAAAGTTCTTCGATATCTCTATAAGACTCGACTTGACTTAATCAGTGACTGACTAAACGTCCTCAGATAATCTATTCCTTGACCAAGAAGGCAATCAAAACAGCTTGCTTGATCAATATGACGAATCATTCGTCAACAGCAATAATGTAACAAGCAGCAGCACAGCGTCAGGAACAAGGAGACAAAATAACACCCCTAACTGGGACCATCAGCAGATTTTCCATAAAAGTAAAAAAACTCCCTTAATACTGAATCTAAGTTCAGTATAACCAAATCCCCGACTACGATGGTGCGTAGATGCCACACAAGATAGGTCAGAAGCTCTAGCTTGGGACCTGGGTTGACTTGGAGTGTCAGTACGACACACAACCTCAGCAAAACGTCAAAAATCATAAAGTCTGAACTATGCTCTGTGAACAGAGTTACACAGAGTTACAAGAAGTATGTTTCGACTCACCAGTGAAGCCATACTCTACCAAAAGAGAATCTAAATAATGAACAGACAGCCAGAGACGAGAGAGATCTCTGGAGAGATGGAGAGAGAGGTGCTGGTCGAGCAATGACCAGCTGAGGAGATGAGGGAGGACAGTCTCCCAACTCAGGTGCGATCATGTGACTCTCCCATGGTACTTCAGAGACGCCGGCAGGTAAACAAGCGAGGTGATATTAGCTAAGCAGTTTGCCAATGCTGACAGCCATCCACAACTCTTGAACAGTGAGCACAGTTAAGTGTAAATGTTACATCCTACCTAATGACATAGCTAAGTCAAATAATAATATAAAGCAAGATATTTTAATTTTAGCTAATGTTGAAAATATCAGCAATATAAAATTATTTGAAAGACAATGTACATCAAATGTACAATATATACATTGGGTCCCATTCAGGGGACGCAATAATCATCTTTACATATCTACTGATTGAGCTGCATCCTCTGTACTCGACTGAAGAAACCTACTGTGGAGGTGAAATATTTACTGTTGCACGTGACAGTATACATGACAGTACCTTTGGTAGTACATAGGTCTCCATACTGTTGCTTCAGCTTCACACTGTTCCAAGCTATGGAGCGAAACTCTTCTCCAGACTGAGGAAATGACCACCTCAAAACTATGATTTCAACTGTGACGGACTGATTACATCGTCTTCAACTCTACTGCTTATTCCGCTTCCTCTATACTCTACTGAAGAAGCCTACTGTGTAGGCGACCCGTTTCGAATAACGATATCTAACTGTTGAACATATATCTTATATAACAACTTGTCGGTATTGAATACCATTACAGTGGACCCTCGGTTTTCGTTGAAAATTCTTTCCAGAATGCTGTTTGAGTGCCGTTACCGAACGAATTTGTTCCCATAAAGACAAATGTAAATTAGATTAGTTATTTCAGACCCCTAAAATACACTTACAAAAGCACTTACGAAAATACACTTACATAATTGTTCGAGTTTGGAAGTGAACGAAAACCGAGGGTCCACTGTATAATATTTGTTTGTCCAGTGGTTAACCGAAACATATGTTATTTTAATATCTCGAAAAAAGCTGATAGAGGTTTCAAAAGTTTCTTACTCTCATTTATAACTATAATAGTATGACATTTAGTAGTAATCCATTAGTAGGGAGAAATGTCCTCTGGGTAGTATGAAGTGGACCCCTGTAGCGAGACCAGATATCACCACTCGATTGAATTCACGTGCCACTGTGTAAAATATCGTGATAGGTTGAAACTCGCCCAAATTAAGTTGGTGGGCGTTTTATAAGTTCTAACATGGTTTGCACCCCACGCAGTTGGAGCCATAGATTCTTAAACAAGCCAACAAATCTGTCTCTACCACACTCATATTCGTCAGCCTCACACCATCTGGCCCATTGCAAAGGTAGCATTAGAACCGCGATGAGTTTATATAAACTTCCATGTTGTCTGTTGATAAACCTACATACCAGGATGTTCCATCAGCCACACATGTGACATCTCTTGTCATCTTGCGTTGGAGGCTGACCAAAGTGGCCTAACCAAATTTCTTTTACTGAACTTGGGAATATTTCTTCTGAAAATCACGATAAAGTATTTTTTTTCAGATTTTTCGCCCTTCCCAGTTATTCGTATACTGGGTAGACTTTCTGCTTCCATTACCATCTGTTAGCTGGTGTACACTAGAGTCAGTGTCCACCTGACTCAATTAACTAATATATGATGAGAAAGTAAATGGGGTTTAAAGCCTATCCACTACAAGAAGATCATTAAGGATGTACATAATCATTTTACTTCCAGACACGAAAACTTTAATCCCTGAAACTGGGATTAATGTAAACTCTTAGCATATATATGCTGAGAGAAGTATAACTCTCAGAGTATATATTCTATGATTAATGGTTAAATATAAAAATCTGATTGAAAGTTACTATAAGCATAAACTTTTTGTTGCTATTTATTTTGGTTATGAAAATTTTGTGTATCCTATAGTTCAATGTGGTTTTACAGGCTTTATCAGTTTTAGTATTATGAAAAACTCATTTTGCCCCCCAGGCTGAGCTGGAAAGTTCTGGACCAATATTAGTACTGACTTTAGCCTTCGTTGCTGGGTTAGGGTGGCGCAGACTGGGCACCCAGGTAAGTGTACCACTGTTTCTATCTTATCTTTCACACTTCCTCCTTCCTCTTTTATGTTACCATTGACCGTATTCTGTTAATACCACTCGCCTTAATTAGTTATATTTTGTCTACAACATATCAGTAAAGTACACAGAACAATTAGTAATTAAGGAAGATCTTTAAGCTGCTGCCAGAATTGTTGTCGTCTTCTGCAACTTTGTGTATTTATTTCGCTCATAACAACATTAGGCTTCATCCAATCGTCTTCAAATTTTCAACTCTGGTGTACGGTAACTAGGCCAAGCTTCTAGGAGTAAATGACATGTGCATGTGCTCTATGACCAAAGTTGTAGGACCCATCCCCAGTATCCTGGAATGGCTCCACTAACTTTCAAAATCTTTTGCGGCGTATCTTTAATTGTTCAAGCAAGATGACTCCTAATTTGATGACGGCGGAAGTGACATTCAAGTGTGTAGGTGAACATCAGCCAATTTTGTGTAAACAATGGGAAATTTTGATTCCCATTAAATCAAGTTAAATATATGCGCTATCCTCTTCTGAATGGCTTCAAAATTTAATGGATGATGCATTAATTCAGGACCGGTTAGTACCCATTAAATTTAATTAGTGTGCTGGCAAATCTGTCAGTGAACTAAATTTATTTTATAAAACTTGGAACAATTGTCATCCATGTTGTAATTGGAGAATGTCTTCTTATCAGCATAAAATTTTCAGCCCTAAATAACAAAAGAAGGCACAATACCGTGACTGCAACATACACAAATAACCCCCACATAAGAGAGAGGAACTTACAACGACGTTTCGGTCCGACTTGGACCATTTACAAAGTCGCACTAACAAAGGAGAGAGTATATATAGGCCAGCAGACAGGACGGGACAAGAGAGGAATTAGGAAAGGAGGAAGAGAAGTGGTAGTAGAGGTAGCAGTAGTGGACTGTCAAATAGTAAGAAAGAGGAGCACGGCAAGGAGTAGGGGCCCACGAAGGGTAGGACCAAGAACACAGAGGGGGAGAAAATAATGAAGGACAAATACCCAAGGCAGAAGAAAGGAAACCAAAAGGAGAAAGTGGAAAGAGGAAAGGAAAAAAGTGAGAATGGGGAAAAAATAAGGTTAAGTCACGGTGTTCTGAAGTTTGGAGCATTTTACAGTGTAATGGGAAAGGAAGGCATCTACAGAGTTATATCATTGCACTGAAAGTTTTAGCAGAAGACACAGAACATAAGAGTTACCATGGCTGATAAAGTAGATGGTGAAGTAATCTTGAACACTAATGACTACAGCAACAAAATGCTCAATTTACTTAATGAGCCAGACACCTACAAACCTCTCACAACAAATCAAGTAGACAACCTTACCAAAACCTTTCTTCATAAGACTCATACTGAAGGATTCTGAGCAAGGGAAGAAACTTGTGCACACCATTCCCAGCATCCCAAGAACCTCCAGCCATGACTTCCAATGAGGCCCATTTCCTCTAGAATAGGAAGTGCTTCCCATCAACTCTTTGGCACAATCAGTCCAACACATCTTAAACACTACTGGTGATCTCGCAACATTAACATCAGGAACAAGAAACTCTCTAGCCTAGACGTACAATCCTTATTTACCAAGGTACCTGCTACACAACCAATTGATCTGCGCCGCAAAACTAACGACTCCCTTTATCTTCCAGTTCCAGCCAGCGATTTTCCTCTGTTATTTCTCTTCGGTCACCTGGCTCCGTTATGTTGACGACATTCTCATCATAACTCCCAGACACTTCAACGTTCAAGCTCTCCAGAAGCTCAACCAGATCGAACCATCAATCCAGTTCACACTAGAAGAAGAAGTCGACAACACTCTTCCTTTCCATGATGTTCTTCTCTGCAAAGCTGACAGAAAACTTTGATCTAAGGTCTATCAAAATTCTAAAAATTAACCACGACACCAAAACTAAACGTGGTGTAATCATAGGCTTTTTCTTCGTGCCCTCCGAATCTGCAGCAGTGAGTTCCTCGAGGAAGAATGATCTCTCTCATCGAACAAATATTTTCTAAACTTGTACTAACGTTGGTAGAATTACCGAAATATGTTAGGTAAAAGGACACAAATGCAACTAATGTGATATTTTATTGTGGCAACGTTTCGCTCTCCAGGAGCTTTGTCAAGCCGTTACAAACAATACATGGACACAGAGGACATATATAAGCTTAGAGTGAGGTGTAAGGCACAATATAATTGTTGTAGAAGCAGTAGTAGTTGTAATGCTTGTGGTAGTATTACTAGTAATAGTAATTACTAGTAATAGTAATACACGTGGTAGTAAAAGTCGACTTGTACATGAGTTAAAAAGCTTTTTGAAGATTGAGACACTTATTGCCTGGGTAGCATGAAAATAGATTGGGCAAATATTTATGTTAGTGGGTTGGATCTGAGAAGGACTGTTTCAGTGTTCCTCCTCTTTTATGTTCTTATGTAGTATTCCTTCAGCTATTTTGTATAGTAAGTATATAAAATAATATATATCTATATATATATATATATATATAATAGTGATAACCAGTTATAGGTAATATATATATATAAACACCTCGTGCCATGTATGTTTGAGAATCGGTTCTGATAAAGCTTCGGAGCGAACATTTAGCCACAATAAAATGTCACATTGAGTGCACCCGTGTCCTTTTATCTAACATTTTCTATACTTCACTATCCTCGTCACTTCATAAGAGACTGCAGACACCGAGCGGATAACATCTTCAACTCACACAAACAAGATATTGCCGAGAGGAGATACATAGTCCTCCCCACCAACTCCGTTACTCAACACGTTTCCAACATCTTTTCCAATACCTGATTTCATGTATCTACCTTCACATCCACCATCATCAAATACGTCACCAGTAAGAGACACAACAAGGGTCAATCCTCTGCAGGGGTATACATAATCCCTTGCAACTGTTGAAACCAGTTATAGGTGGGCAGAAGAGCCAGAGACCTCCAAATACCAATACGCAGACATAACGGACGGTTTAAGGAATTCCTGCGTTCTACACCGAAGCTTCGACAACATTTAATCAAGTACAGAGGCTCAAGACTCATAGTCAGGCCAGAAGACACTCAGCGGTGGATCTTGGAATCATCACTTATCTGTATATCTAACAATTTCAACCAGCTGAATTTATAACATAGCTGAACCCCTTGCCAGGAAACTTATTCATCGTTATCCCACACAACATACGCACTCGCCCGTTCTGTGCAGGTCGTCTCAAATCCCTCTCCTAGGAAAGGGGGGGGATGAGTAATTTCCAGTAGAGGGGGGGGCGGAGGATGAGTAGTTTCCAGTAGAGAGGGGGCGGAGGATGAGTAATTTCCAGTAGAGAGGGGGCGGAGGATGAGTAATTTCCAGTAGAGAGGGGGCAGAGGATGAGTAATTTCTAGTAGAGAGGGGGCAGAGGATGAGTAATTTCCAGTAGGGAAGGGGTGGTGGAGGATGAATAATTTCCAGTAGGGAGGCTCCTGGAACCCAGAGCAAAAATAAGGAATATGTTGCGTATTTTTTCCTTAGAAAAACTCTTTAAAATAGTTAAAAATTATAAATTTAAGAATAATAACTAGTTTCTTAATTTTCTATATAAATAAAGAAGACTTTTTAATTTTTTCATTTAGAGTTTTATATGAAGGAAAGAGGGGGGGATGAGCACCAAGAGTGATAGGGGGCGCCGCCCAAAATAGGTTAAGAACCATTGCCCTCTTTATTATATGAAAAATTATTTATTTAGTCAAACTGGCTATTGAAAATTTACAAAGCTCAAATTGAAATGCAAGTTTTCTTGTAATAAAACTTATCAACACTGAAAAGTTTATCACAAAAGTCGTTCAGTAATAAATGGTCTGAATCCGGACGACTCCAAGTTTTAAACAACTTCATTAAAAATAAAATTTTGCATCAAAACAAAGTTTAAACTTAGAGTTGTCTTCCCTCTTATTCTATTAGACATTCTTTATTTATTGCATAAAACTCAATATAAACATTTATTTAATAATATTTGAAAACTGAATATTTTGGAGCTCAATAACAAACCTTGCTTTGTGGAAAACACACCAGGGTTAAAAGTTTAAACCGATCAGAGATGATGCTCGTTACCACTGGATTCAAGTTCTAATTTCATTAATAAAATATTTATTTCACTGACATATTCCAGTCCACAAGGTGTCATAGGTGAATCAGTCATTAAATACTGAATCTTTTCATAAGAGGTAAACTCAAATATTCTTTCCTCTTCTTTCAACACGTCGGCCGTTTCTCACTGAGGCAGGGTGGCCACCGAGGCAGGGTGACCACCGAGGCAGGGTGGTCACCGAGGCAGGGTGGCCACCGAGGCAGGGTGGCCACCGAGGGGGTGGCCAGGCAGCCCCAGGGTCAGAGGCAGGTGGCCACCGAGGCAGGGTGGTCCGGGCAGGGCGGGCACGAGGCAGGGTGGCACCGAGGCAGGGTGGTCACGAGGCAGGCGGTCACGAGGCAGGGTGGCACCGAGGTGCCACCGAGGCAGGGTGGCCACCGAGGCAGGGTGGCCACCGAGGCAGGGTGGCCACCGAGGCAGGTGGCACGAGGCAGGTGTCACCGAGGCTGGGTGGCCCAAAAGGAAAAACGAAATTTTCTCCTTTTACATTTAGTAATATATACAGGAGAAGGGGTTACTAGCCCCTTGCTCCCGGCATTTTACTCGCCTCTTACGACACGCATGGCTTACGGAGGAAGAATTCTGTTCCACTTCCCCATGGAGAAAAGTCAAATATATTAACATGATTTAACCGGAATCAATATTTCAGGCAATTTTTGCCCATATTATTGGCAGATGTTCTCCTACACACTTAAATTCCACTCTTCTCCGTTGATGAATCAGGAGGCACCTTCACCTATACCGCCGAGTATTTTGCAAGTTATTAGAGCCATTCCAAGCGGCTGGGAAGGGGTCCTTTTGGTCATAGGGAACTTACAGTTGTGAATTGTTCCTAGAATTTGGGCATAGTTACCGTACATCAGATTAACCCTTTTGGTGTTTTGAGCAAAATAAAAATGAAAGTTGGCGGAAAAAATAAAAGGAAAAGATCTAGTACCTAGTTAATGGTCCCCCTTCTGGACTTCATGATTAGGAAATTATTGTCTTGTGTCTTTACTACTGCAGGATCCTGAAGTTTGTGCCAACTACCGGTTTATGTGGGAGATCTTCCAGCCGATACTCTTTGCTTCAATTGGAGCCGAAATTGATGTAAGACAATGTTTTATGTTTTGTTTCTTAGTAAATTTGTTATGGAAAACCTTTACCCTGAGCTTCGTTATATGATGAACAGTTCAGTAGTAGGTCGGCACTCTGAAGAATGATGAACAGTTCAGTAGTAGCTGGCACTCTGAGAGAATGATGAACAGTTCAGTAGTGGTGGCACTCTGACGGAATGATAGAACAGTTCAGTAGTGGTGGCACTCTGAGGAATGATGAACAGTTCAGTAGTGGCGGCACTCTGAGGAATGGGAGGCGTGGCAAGACAGGTGTTTAACAACACGTGACGTGGGGTAACTGACGGTGTTATGTTGCATCACCATATCAGTGATATTAGTCATAGTTATCTCCACAGTCTTTGATAATATTTTTTTTAATAACACATCGACCATCTCCCACCAAGGCAGGGTGGCCCGAAAAAGAATAACTTTCATCATCATTCACTCCATCACTGTCTTGCCAGAGGCGCGCTTACACTACAGTTATAAAACTGCAACATTAACACACCTCCTTCAGAGTGCAGACACTGTACTTCCCATCTCCAGGACTCAAGTCCAGCCTGCCGGTTTCCCTGAATCCCTTTATAAATGTTACCTTGCTCACACTCCAACAGCACGTCAAGTCCTAAAAGCCATTTGTCTCCATTCGCTCCTATCTAACACGCTCACGCATGTTTGCTGGAAGTCCAAGCCCCACGCACACAAAACGTCCTTTACCCCCTCCAACCTTTCCTAGGCCGACCCCTACCCTCGCCTTCCCTCCACTACAGATTTATATACTCTGGAAGTCATTCTATTTCTTTCCAGCCTCTCTACATGTCCGAACCACCTCAACAACCCCTTCTCAGCCCTCTGGATAATAGTTTTGGTAATCCTGCACCTCCTCCTAATTTCTAAACTACGAAATCTCTGCAATATATTCACACCACACATTGCTATCAGACACGACATCTCCACTGCCTCCAGCCTTCTCCTTGTTGCAACATTCACCACCCATGCTTTACACCCATATAAGAGTGTTGGAATAACTATACTCTCATACATTCCCTTCTTTGCTTCTAAGGACAAAGTTCTTAGCCTCCACAGACTCCTTAGTGCACCACTCACCTTTTTCCCCTCATCAATTCTATGATTCACCTCATCCTTCATAGACCTATCTACTGACATGTCCACTCCTAAATATCTGATAATATATCCTTTTAAAAAAATAGTTTTTATTTTAATATTCCCATGTTTTTTTCCGAGTTGAAATTAGTGGTTTCTAGACTTTTCAATCTAGGCTGTACAGGATTTTTTCAGGTGCCTCCACAACATTATTATTTCATATTCTCTTTCTAATTTAATGTTTTATAAACAACTTTATAGCATTTTACCATCCATGTATCAAAACACCATTAATAATTTCTTTCTTTTGTTATTAACAGGATTTTCTGATTATATACTCTTATGTAAATGAGACCAGCTTGTATAAGTCTGACCCACAGCCAGGTGGTAAAGCACAACAACACCTCGGCTGAGGGGGCCACCTCTCACGCTATTGGTTGGCTGAACTGAACAATTATAGAGCAGTCGAGGCCCTAAACTGCTACATTTTTGAAGTGCCAGTTAGCTGGTCGATTACTTTGCATTTTACATGCTCACTGGACCAGCTAACTGGCACTTCAAAAATGTAGCAGTTTAGGGCCCCGACTGCTCTATTAATTGTTCAGTACTGCCAACCAATAGCGTGAGAGGTGGCCCCCTCAGCCGAGGTGTTGTTGTGCTTTACCACCTGGCTGTGGGTCAGACTTACAAAAGCTGGTCATATACACTAATTCTCTGTTGTCTCTTCTGAGGTACAGAACCAACTGTCATGAGTGGTTCTTCGCCCTCTCATTCATAATTGTTATACTTTTCGTTATTTACCTCAGTAAAAATTGTACTTATCTTCAATGGAATATACGAATATATGTGTGTGTTTACCCTTGCCTTTATTTGCTTGGGCTGATTCTTGTCTTGAGATTGAAGATACAGATCTTGGAATTGCTTTCCTGCGTTCGTAATAATAGTTATTCTCATATTATATTCTGTCCGACGTTAACACGTTGCCTTCTATTCCTTTCCATCACCTCCACTACAAGACAATCATTTACAATTGTTTTAATTATATTTCTCGCATTATCCAAAGATTTATAGTCAATTTTATTACTTTTTTTCCCCAGGGAATTTTAAAACGTTGTACATAATGAACAGCAGATTTCAAAGTTGCAGCTTCGTTACATCTTCTTTGGAAATTACAATTGACTATTTTATTTGGTTATTGAGAGTTCAAATCCACTTGGTTTAAAGTGTCCTCTTCCATAAGTACATTCTACAAAGTTAGTTAAATAATTTAACCTCCTCTTTCCCCTCCATTTGGTCATTCGCTTTGTCATTGTTTTTTACAATTCTCGGTTCTGTTCAGAATCTGCATTTATTTTATTTATTGACACTGCTTTTTAAATCCTTTATTTAAGTAGAGGTAAGTGCTAGTCTCATAAGGGTCAGTTAGTTCCTGAGGAATAAGACGAACTCTCATAAAGAGTCCATAAACTTGAATACATTATTAACAACAATTACTTACATTTTATAATGAAGCAGCACATTACTTTTGGAATGTATGGATAACGTAAATATTACATTTGTTTATCTATATATGCACACACACACACACACATTATTTATATAAGATTTAAGAGATACATTGTTGATATAAAGATGGCATATACAGTACAAGAGGTGTGAGAGATACATGTCTAGTACATATTGTTACATGTTTGTCACTGATTATAATGCGAAAATCTCATCGTGCCGTATAGGTAAAATTGGTCATTTAGCAAGAACTCATTTAAAATTAAGTCCTTTCTAAAATTTTCTCTTATACGTTTAAAAATATATTTTTTTCCTTTATATTAATGTAAAAATTAATAATTTTGTACCAAAAGAAACTTAAGAAATTTTCCTAACCTTAGTATAACAAGCGCAGTTTAATTTAGCCTAATCCAACTAAATATATTTTATAAAAGTTTACAATAATTTAATGATAAACATAAACAATGAAATATATTTTTTTCATTAGATTCAGTATGATTTTTGCGAAATTATTGCATACACAAATTTTCGCTTCCCCTATTCGGCAAGATGTGCACTGCTATTTAAGCCAAAATCGCAAGTTTTACTTATTGGGCACGACATATATATATATATATATATATACAGTGAACCCCCGGTTTTCGTGATTTTTTTGTTCCAGAATGCTGTTCAAGTGCCATTACCAAACGAATTTAACTCCATAAGGAATAATGTAAAGTAGACTAGTCCATTAAAACCCCAAAAAATACGCTTACAAAAGCATTTAAAAAAATACACTTACATAAAGGGCGTGTGGATCAGGACGAACACCGGGGGTCTACTGTATATATATATATATATATGTCGTGCCGATTAGGTAAAACTGGTCAATTAGCAAGAACTCGTCTAAAATTAAGTCCTTTCTAAAATTTTCCTTATACGTTTAAAGAAATTTTTTTCATTTATGTTAATGTAAATTATAATTTTACCAAGAAACTTTGAAACCTACTAACCTTATTACAACAAGCACAATTAATTTACCTAACCCAATAATATATTTTAGATACTTTAAATAATTTATAATAAACAAACACAATGAAATATATTTTTTCGTTATGTTCAGAATGATTTTGGCGAAATTATTGCATACACAAATTTTCACTTGTCATATATGGCAAAGGTATGCTTAGCATATTTAACCAAAATCGCAAGTTTTACTAATCATATGATATATATATATATAAATTTCTTAAAAGTTATATACGCACTAGAAACCAATTCTGCTACTAATGGTATGAATATTCTGTAGTCAGTATATCATAATTGCAGTGATAGTTGATATATATTTATTTTAGTTAAGGTATTAATAATTACTTGAAATTAACTCAATAAACTCTCCCACAGATTGGAGCTACAGATCCTGGCACTATTGGCTGGGGGTTGTTAGCCTTGTTAATTGGCATCGTCTTCAGAATAGCTACTTCGTTCGTTGTGGTGATGGGCGCTTCCTTTACCGCATGGGAGCGCTTGTTCATTGCCATTGCATGGCTTCCCAAAGCTACTGTTCAGGTAGGAATATTGAGTAATTGCAGGTCCCGGGTTTGATTCTGGCATGAGTGGAAACGTTGGTCATGTTTCTTTACACCTATTGCCTCTGTTCACCTTCCATACCTAAGTACCTGGGTGTTAGCCGACGTAGTGGGGAGGTGCATGTTACCATTCCTTAGATGGCAGCTGCGTAATACAAGCAATTAAAATGTTTTACGGCATTTTAATTGATTAAAGTCCCTGGAGAACAAAATGTCTTCACAATAAAATGCCACAACAGCATTGTCTTATATATGTACATTTAGATTAGGGCAAATTAAGTTAGCTATGAGAGGTTAACAACGCTGAAGCTTTAAGTTCAAAGGTGAAAAAACAAGAAAACAGAAGCTTAAATACGCTACAACATTGGTAGAAACCTTATTAGTGACAGTGTGACACTCTACATTGATTTTTTTTATCTTATTAGAATATTTTTGTTAAAAATAAATATATTCACATGTTTATTTGTTTTTATTAACGCGTTGGCCGTTTCCCATCAAGGAAGAGTGACCCGAAAAAAGAAGAAACTCTTTCATAATCATTCTCTCCATCATTGTCTTGCCAGAGGTGTGCCTAAACTACAGTTAAAACACTGCAGCATATCAACACCCTTCCTTCAAAGCGCAGGAACTGTACTTTCCACCTCCTGGACTCGTGTCCAGCTTGCATGTTTCCCTGAATCCCTTCATAAATGATATTTGTTGTCACTCCAACAGCGAGTCAGGTCATGAAAACCATTTGACTCCACTCACTCCTATCAAACACGCTCATGCATGCCTCCTTTACCCCCTCAATCCCACCTTTCCTGCCCCGCCTTCCACTACAGATTTACACGCTCTCCAATCTGTTTCGAGGTGGTGCAGTATTGTGTCCTGCTGCTGCTCCCCGCAGGAGCAGTATCACTAATGACCCTTGTGGGTTTAGCACTTAGTTTTGATTAATTATGACGATGTTCCATCATAGACTAGTTTAAAAAAAAACATACCACGGGTGGGGTTCGAACCCGCGGTCAGAGTGTCTCAAAACTCCAGACCGTCGCGTAAGCCACTGGGCCAGCTAGCTTCATATACACTAGTTTCATGTCACAGTGGTCCAGGATGGACCACTGTGACTTAAATGTTCGAATTACCTCAAAAAACCCTCATCAGCCCTCTGCATAATACATTTAGTAACCCTGCACCTCCTCCTAATTTCCAAACTAAGGATTCTCTGCATTATATTCACACCGCACATTGGCCTCAGATACATCTCCACTGCCTCCAGCCTTCTCCTTGTTGCAACATTCACCTCCCATGCTTCACACCTATATAAGTGTTGATATAATTATACTCTCATACATTCTCCTCTTTGCTTCCATGGATATTTTCTTTGGCACCACAGACTTCTCAGTGCAAAACTCACATTTTTTCTTCTCAATTCTATGATTCACCTCGTCTTTCACAGACCCATCTGCTGACAAGACCTATCCAAGATATCTGAATAAATTCACTTCCACCAAGCTCCCTCCCTCCAATCTAGTATCTAGTCCTTCATTACCTAAATTTTTGGTTATCCTCGTCACCTTACTCTTTCCTATGTTCACTTTTAATTACCTTCTTTTGCATACTCTTCCAAACTCGTCCACCAACCTCTGCAACTTCTCGTCAGAATCTTCCAAAAGCACAGTGTCATCAGCAAAAGGCAACTGTGACAACTCGCACTTTGTGTTAGCTTCTTCATCTCTCAGCACTTCTTGCCAACACCCGAGCATTCATTTCTCTTACTTCCGCATCCATAAATATATTGAACCACCATGGAGACATCACACATCTTTATCTAGGGCCTACTTTTACTGGGAAAAAAATATCCCTCTTTCGTACATTCACTAACCTGAGCCTCATTTTCTTCGTAATAACTCTTAACTGCTTTCAGTAACCTACCTCCTATTCCATACATTTGAAACATCTGCCACATTGACCCCCTATACACCCGATCATACACCTTTTCCAAATCCATAAATGCAACAAAAACGTCTTTACCCTTATCTAAATATTATTCACCTATATGTAAGCACTTGGTCTACGCACCCCTTACACTTCCTAAAGCCTCCTTGTTCATTTGCGATCCTGCTCTCAGTTTTTACTCTTAATTATTTCAATAATAACTCTACCCTACACTTTACCAGGTATACTCAACAGGCTTATTTCTCCTATAATTTTACACTCATTTTGTCCCTTTTGCCTTTATACTAAGGATCTATGAATGCTCTCTGCCAGTCTCTACGTACCTTCTCATCTTCCATTTCAAATCTATATCCTCACCTGCTTTTAACATTTGTGTCTTTATCCCATTATTCCCAGCTGCTATACCACCTTTCATTCTGCCCACAGCCTCATGCACCTCTCCCACACTCACAACTGGCTCTTCCACACTCCGTCAACATCTTATAACTCCCTGCCCGATGCACTATACCCCATCTCGTAACTTCATATATAATTTAATATTCTATAACTATTCTAGTTCCCAATAATTTATAACTCCATTATAATATAATTATATAACTAATGACTAACAAAGGTCGACCCATGATGCTTGGCTTAATGATGCAAACACTACACTGCACTGACCACAATCAAGTAGTCAGAAACCCATGATGCTTATCATGGGATGGGGCTCAACATTATGTTCATTCCCTTTTGGCTAGCTGCAGTAGTACCAACATGTATTGATCAACTGCCACTCAGTTCAGTGTCACAATAATATAATATACATCTATAATTGATGCTATATAACAATATAGATGTAATATAATAATATATATAAGGGTCAAACCATATGTATGTCCTATGATAGAAATAAACATATCATAGTCCTACTAAATAATAATCTTAAGATTGTTAGGTTCAGTAATAAATATTTTTATGCTAAACATCATGATGTGACGCCATAAAGCATATTATATTATTATCCTTAGTTATAGTCAAATAGTATATTATATTATGTATACAGTTATATATATATATATATAATATATATATATATATATATATATATATATATATATATATATATATATATATATATTATATATAATAATAATCAACACTGCGACTAGCCGAGGATAAGAACAAATGTCGTTTGGGCCCGCCTCACGGTGAGCGAAAATCACACATGACGCTCTAACCTACAGGACCATGCAATCCTACAAGCACAAAGCACCCTGCAGAGCTAGGTGTTTTACCTTGTTTCGAGGACATACGGTGATGTGGGTGCCTCTGAGCTAATTTCATTCTACTCCCCGTTTGATGTACTAGCCTCCATGAGCAGTATTTTATATTATTGTAACCACCAACGAATGGTATTGAATCAATAACAACTCTGGGACTTGCCGATTCGAACCCATGTCGTTATGGCCCTCCTCATGCTGAGGTTAGAACGTCTTGTGTGATTCCAAACGGGATGAGTATGAAATTATTTCTTCAGCTTCCGTGGTCACGTATGGGCTCGCATCAGGGGTGCCATGGCCATTGGTACTGGGCACCTAATCTTCGAAGCATTGAAGGCCGAGTGGACTAAGGCGTCTCGGAATTTTGACAGGTTTCTCACGAGACGAGTCTAATTCATCATGTTTTCTTGTCATCATAAATAACTAAAATAATTGTTTAACATTGATACATTGCTGCTTTAGGATCTAAAGATTCTTCTGCAGTAATGACTTTTTCATACTTGAAAACAATTTATCTTATTATTGTATCTTCGATGCCAGTTGACGTTACAATATAATATGGTTTTCTTTACTGTTTTTAGGCTGCCATTGGCTCTCAGGCTCTAGATCATGTGCTGCAGCATGGTGGTCACCATATAGATCTTATTCGGGGGCAACAGGTAAACAATTTGTTTTCCAATTTGACCTTGATACTGGAAGATTTCTTTGTAGTTGAAGAAAGAATGTAAATTTAATTTGATTTCTTTGCTGTAATACAGAAAACTTACTTTCCCAAAGATTATTATCAGGAACATCACCCAATAATTTAATTTTTTTTCAGGTTGTTACTATAGCAGTGATGGCTATATTATTAACTGCGCCTCTTGGAGCGGTAGCGGTCAGAGTCACAGGGCCGAGGCTTCTTGCCAAAAAAATGCCTACCAAAACCTTAGGAAATGGTCCAGAAATTATTGTGTCGAAAAACTAAGGAAGTCAGTATTAGAATACTTATTTGGTTTGGCCATTTTTAGTTTTTCCCCTGAAAATTTTTATTAGCAAAGATATGTCACAATGTATTGCTACACTGACCTACTTGTCATTTACAAGAATGAAGCAAAAGCCAACTATTTAAATAACACACATCCCATGCAATGATTATTAATACAGTGATTTAGTTGCAATAACACCAAGTTTAATTTGTATTCTTTCAGCTGGTTGATAATTGAGACACGTGCAACAGTAGGCTTCTTCAGTCAAATACATACGAGACAGCAGAAGCAGTAGAGATGTAAACACAATGTAATCAGTCCATCATCTTCAAAGACGTCATTTTGAGGTGGTCAGTCCCTCAGCTTGGAGAAGAATTTTACTCTATAGTCTGGAACAATGTGAAGCTGAGGTAACTAGTGGTCATGTCCGACCACTAGTTACTAGTGTGAAAGTAGTTAAGAGGGAACTTCCCAGTAGGTTTGGTGCTCCGCCTCTCAGTGATTGCAGTCTTACTACTACTAGTGGGCCCCGCCTCTCGTGGGCCCCGCCTCTCCTGTTTCAACATTATCTACGCCTCACCTTGACAGTATATAAGTCTCCATTCAGTTACTTCATATACACATTGTTCCAGATAACCAGTACATAGGATAATGAAACTTATTACGACGTTTCGATCGTATTTGTACCATTAACTAGTCACACACAAGTGCGAAGGGAGGGGAGTCAGTATAAATACCAGAGGGACACGGAGCCAAGTGTAGAACAAAAGGAGATAGAAGTAAAAAAAGGTAGCAGTGGTGACAGTGGTAAAGATAGTGGTGGTGTTAGTAGTAGTGATTGTAGTAGTGGTAGTAGTACTAGTGAAGGTAGTCTAAGGACAAACTTCACAACACTCTTGACTTGACCTGATCTTCATCTCCACTTTACTTCTTTGTTTTTCTTTCTTCTGCTTAGATCAGTTCTGTCCTACGCGTTTTTACACTGTGCTTTTGGTCCCACCCTCGTGACCTATTATCTCTCCTGCACTGCTCCTTCTCTTTTCTCCCTTGTCCTTAAACTATCTCCACTACTACTACTGTTGTATATTCAAGTACCACTACCATTACCACAACTACTTCAACTACTGTTTCTACTAATTCCTCTCATTCTTCCGGCGCCGCCCTCCACTTCTATATACACTGGCTTCCTTCCCTTCACGCCGCCCTCCACTTCTATATACACTGGCTTCCTTCCCTTCACGCCGCCCTCCACTTCTATATACACTGGCTTCCTTCCCTTCACGCTTCCCTGAGACTTGTTAATGATCCGAGTCAGACCGAAACGTCGTCATAAGTTTCATTCCCTTATGTGTGGGTTATTTGTGTAATAAAATATATCTAGTAGAATTTCCTGGTTTGAGAATTTTAAGCTATACAAGAGAAGAAGTGTCGCTGCTCTAGACGATAATTGTATTATTTTCTTTAAAATTTCACTTTAATTTCTAGTATTATTAGTATTAACTTGTTCAATACGATATTTATTTAGCTGAACACTCCATTGTAACACTTATGATATATGACTGAGAACCCTGAGATTGTTAATACTGGAAAGTTAGTTAATCTGTGATGTAGTCAGTTGTTTAAAAGATACATCTTTATGGCATAAAATGTAGATTAAGAACTGTTTACCTGTTACAACATTATATATATATATATATATATATATATTATATATATATATATATATATATATATATATATATATATATATATATATATATATATATGTTCAACGTCATCAGAGGAAACGAACATGCTATATTTGGCTGCATCCGGCTTCGAGAGCTGTAGGAGATTCATAATCTTTGACATATTGTACCATTGTATTCATGTTCATGTTTGTGTTTTCTATCAATGTATTCTGTCTATTAATAAACCATATATATATATATATATATATATATATATATATATATATATATATATATATATATTATATATATATATATATATATATATATATATATATATGCAAGACATACCACTATGAAAAAATAAAGAATATTCCATATCTGCATTTGTGACTACTCATTATCAAGGAACTATAAAAGGAAACGTGAGAAGGATAAAGAGGCAGAATAACTCTCACAGTCACATCACCTATACAAAGACAACACCTCATAGTAGCTATGTGAAGTTTTTTTTGTTAAGTGTAAATTTGATTATTCTACCTAACTTTATTAGCCTTATTTCAATTTACCTATAATATATAGATCTATATAATGATATCACAACCTGAATATTTCATTTGTTTCATAGATGGTTTCTTGCATATTGATATCACCTGTTTACTGTGATCTTTTTGCATATATATATATATTTATATATATATATTATATATATATATATATATATATATATATATATATATATATATATATATATATATATATATATATATATATATATATATATATAATATGTAGCTAGTTTGAGTAAGAGGTAGATGGGACATAAGGAAAATGGCAACAGCAAGTAAGAGAGAGGTGAAAGTGTATAAACTAAGGGAGGAGAAAGTTAGGGTGAGATATAAGCAACTATTGGCAGAAAGGTGGCTAGTGCAAGTATGAATAGTGGGGGTTGAAGAGGGTTGGGATTGTTTTAAAAATGCAGTATTAGAATGTAGGGCTGAAGTTTGTGGCTATAGGAGGGTGGGTGCAGGAGGAAAGAGAAGTGAGTTGTGGAATGATGAAGTAAAGGGTGTGATAAAAGAGAAAAATGTAGCTTATGAGAGGTTTTTACAAAACAGAAGAGTTGTAAGAAGAGCAGAGTATATGGAAAGTAAAAGAAAGTTGAAGAGAGTGGTGAGAGAGTGCAAAAGGAGAGCAAATGAAAGAATGGGAGAGGCACTGTCAGGAAATTTTGCTGAAAATAAGAAAACGTTTTTGAGTGAGATAAACAAGTTAAGAAAGCCTAGGGAATGAATGGATTTGTCAGTTAAAAACAAAGTAGGGGAGTTAGTAGATGGGGAGCTGAGGCATTGGGTACATGGCGGGAATATTTTGAGGAACTTTTAAATGTTGATGAAGAAAGGCAGGCAGTAACTTCATGCACTGGTCAGGGAGGTATAACATCTTTTAGGAATGAGGAAGAGCAGGATGTGAGTGTGGGGGAGGTGCGTGAGGCATTACGTAGAATGAAAGGGGGTAAAGCAGCTGGAACTGACGAGATGATGACATAAATGTTAAAAGCAGGGGAGATATTGTGTTGGAGTGGTTGGTATTTTTGTTTAATAAATGTATGAAAGAGGAGAAGGTACCTAAGGATTGGCAGAGAGCGTGTATAGTTCCTTCATATAAAGGAAGGGTGACAAAAGAGATTGTAAAAATTATAGGGAAATAAGTTAACTGAGTATACCATGTAAAGTGTACGGTAGGGTTATTATTGAAAGAATTAGAGGTAAGACAGAGGGTAGGATTGCAGATGAGCAAGGAGGTTTTAGAGTGGGTAGGGGATGTGTAGATCAAGTGTTTACATTGAAGCATATATGTGAACAGTATTTAGATAAAGGTAGGTGAAGTTTTCATTGCATTTATGGATTTAGAAAAAGAATATGATAGAGTGGATAGGAGAACAATGTGGCAGATGTTGCAAGGGTATGGAATAGGTAGTAAGTTACTGAATGTGGTAAAGAGTTTTTATGAAGATAGTGAGGCCCAGGTTAGGGTGTGTAGGAGAGAGGGAGATTACTTCCCGGTAAAAGTAGGTTTTAGACAGGGATGTGTAATGTCACCATGGTTGTTTAATATATTTATAGATGGGGTTGTAAAAGAAGTAAATGCTAGGGAGTTGGGGAGAGGAGTGGGATTAAATTAGTGGGGAATCAAGTACAAAATGGGAGTTGACACAGTTACTTTTGCTGATGAGACTGTGCTTATAGGAGATTCTAAAGAAAAGTTACAGAGGTTAGTGGACGAGTTTAGGAGGGTGTGTAAAGGTTAGAAAGTTGAAAGTGAACAAAGACAAGAGTAAGGTGATGAGGGTATCAAACGATTTAGATAAAGAAAAAATGGATATCACATTGGAGAGAGGGAGTATGGAAGAAGTGAATGTTTTCAGATATATTTGGGAGTTGATTTGTCAGCGGATGGGTTTATGAAGGATGAGGTTAACCATAGAATTGATGAAGGAAAAAAGGTGAGTGGTGCGTTGAGGTATCTGTGGAAACAAAAAACGTTATCCATGGAGGCAAAGAAGGGAATATATGAAAGTATAGTGGTACCAACACTCTTATATGGGTGTGAAGCTTGGGTTATAAATGCTGCAGCGAGGAGGCGGCTGGAGGCAGTGGAGATGTCCTGTCTAAGGGCAATGTGTGGTGTAAATATTATGCAGAGAATTCGGATTGTGGAAATTAGGAGGTGTGGAGTTACTAAAAGTATTAGTCAGAGGGCTGAAGAGGGGTTGATGAGGTGGTTTGGTCATTTAGAGAGAATGGATCAAAGAAGAATGACTTGGAGAGCGTATAAATCTGTAGGGAAAGGAGGGGTAGGGGTCGTCCTCGAAAAGGTTGGAGGGAGGGAGGCAGGTAGTAAAGAAGGTTTTGTGGGCGAGGGGCTTGAACGAATGGTTTTTGGGACCTGACGAGCTGTGGGAGTGTGAGCAGGGTAATATTTTGTGAAAGGATTCAGAGAAACTGGTTATTATAGAATTAGCCGGACTTGAGTACTGGAAATGGGAAGTACAATGCCTGCACTTTAAAGGAGGGGTCTGGGATAGTGACAGTTTGGAGGGACTATTTTAAACTGTAGTATCTGAGCGCCTCTGCAAAGACAGTGATTATGTATGAGTGAGATGAAAGTGTTCAATAATGATGGAAGTATTTTCTTTTTGGGGATTTTCTTTCTTTTTTGGTCACCCTGCCTTGGTGGGAGACGGCCGACTTGTTGAAATAAATAAATAAATAAATAAATAAATAAATATATATATATATATATATATATATATATATATATATATATATATATATATATATATATATATATTAGTTACCACAAACGAGTGGCATTTAATCAATAACAACACTGCGACTAGCTGGGGAATCGAACACGTGTTGTTTTAGTCCACTATCGTATGTCCTCGGATCACGGTACAACACCAGTTCTGATGGATGTATGATCTTTGTAGGATTGTATGGTCAAATGAGTTAGAGCGTTGTGAATTTTCGCTCACCATGAAGACGGCTAAAACAGCACGGGTTCGATCCCCAGGTAGTCGCAGTGTTATTGATTATATAATATATATAATATATATATATATATATATATATATATATATATATATATATATATATATATATATATATATATATATATATATATATATATATATATATTATTAACACATCGGCCGATTCCCACCAAGGCAGGGTGGCCCGAAAAAGAAAAACTTTCGTCATCATTCACTCCATCACTGTCTTGCCGGAAAGGTGCTTTACACTACAGTTATAAAACTGCAACATTAACACCCCTCCTTCAGAGTGCAGACACTGTACTTCCCATCTCCAGAACACAAGTCCGGCCTGCCAGTCTCCCTGAATCCCTTCATAAATGTTACTTTGCTCACACACCAACAGCACGTCAAGTATTAAAAACCATTTGTCTCCATTCACTCCTATCAAATACGCACACGCATGCTTGCTGAAAATCCAAGCCCCTCGCACACAAAACCTCTTTTACCCCCTCCCTCCCTACCCCGCCTTCCCTCCACTACAGTTTTATACACTCTCGAGGTCATTCTGTTTCGTTCCATTCTCTCTACATGTCCGAATCACCTCAACAACCCGTCCTCAGCCCTCTGGATAATAGTTTTGGTAATCCTGCACCTCCTCCTAATTTCCAAACTCCGAATTCTCTGCATTATATTAACACCACACATTGACCTCAGACATGACATCTCCACTGCCTCCAGCCTTCTCCTCGTTGCGACATTCATCACCCATGCTTCACACCCATATAAGAGTGTTGGTATAACTATACTCTCATACATTCCCCTCTTAACTTCCATGGACAAAGTTCTTTGTCTCCACAGACTCCGAAGTGCACCACTCACCCTTTTCCCCTCATCAATTCTATGATTCACCTCATCCTTCATAGACACCATCTGCTGACATGTCCACTCCCAAATATCTGAATACATTCACCTCCTCCATACTCTCTCTCTCTCCCTCCAATCTGATATCCAATCTTTCGTCACCTAATCTTTTTGTTGTCCTCATCACCTTACTCTTTCCTATATTCACTTTCAATTTTCTTCTTTTACATACCTTACCAAATTCATCAACCAACCTCTGCAACTTCTCTTCAGAATCTCCCAAAAGCACAGTGTCATCAGCAAAAAGCAACTGTGACAACTCCCACTTTGTATTTCATTCTTTGTCTTTTTAACCCCACACCTCTTGCCAAGACCCTCGCATTCACTTCTCTTACAACCCCATCTATAAATATATTGAACAACCACAGTGGCATCACACATCCCTGTCTAAGGCCTACTTTTACCGAGAAATAATCTCCCTCTCTCCTACACACTCTAACCTGAGCCTCACTATCCTCATAAAAGCTCTTCACTGCTTTCAGTAACCTACCTCCTGTTCCATACACCTGCAACATCTGCCACATTGCCCCCATATCCACCCTATCATACGCCTTTTCCAAATCCATAAATGCCACAAAAACCTCTTTACCCTTATCCAAATACTGTTCACCTATATGTTTTACTGCAAACACTTGGTCTACACACCCCCTACCTTTCCTAAAGCCACCTTGTTCATCTGCTGTTCTGCTCTCCGTCTTACTCATAATTCTTTCAATAATAACTCTACCATACACTTTACCTGGTATACTCAACAGACTTATTCCTGTATAATTTTTGCACTCTCTTTTGTCCCCTTTGCCTTTATACAAAGGAACAATACACGCTCTCTGCCAGTCCCTAGGTACCTTACCCTCTTCCATATATGTATTAAATAATAGCACCAACCACTCCAAAACTATATCTCCGCCTGCTTTTAACATTTCTACCTTTATCCCATCAATCCCAGCTGCCTTACCCCCTTTCATTCTACCCACTGCCTCACGAACTTCCCCCACACTCACAACTGGCTCATCCACACTCCTACAAGATATTATTCCTCCTTGCCCTACACACGAAATCACAGCTTCCCTGTCTTCATCAACATTTAACAACTCAAAATATTCCCTCCATCTTCCCGATACCTCTAACTCTCCATTTAATAACTCTCCTCTCCTATTTTTAACTGTCAAATCCATTTGTTTCCTAGGCTTCCTCAACTTATTAATCTCACTCAAAACTTTTTCTTATTTTCAACAAAATTTGTTGATAACATCTCACCCATTCTCTCATTTGCTCTCTTTTTACATTGCTTGACCACTCTCTTAACCTCTCTTTTTTTCTTCATATACTCTTCCCACCTTGCATCACTTCTACTTTGTAAAAACCTCTCATATGCTAACTTTTCTCCCTTACTACTCTCTTTATATCAACATTCCACCAATCACTCTTCTTCCCTCTTGCACCCACTTTCCTGTAACCACAAACTTCTGCTGAACATTCTAACATTACATTTTTTAACCTACTCCACACATCTTCGACCCCATTGCCTACACTCTCACTAGCCCATCTATCCTCCAATAGTTGTTTATATCTTACCCTAACTGCCTCCTCTTTTAGTTCATAAACCTTCACCTCTCTCTTACTTACTGCTTCTATTTTCCTTGTATCCCATTTACCTTTTACTCCAACTGTATCTATAACTAGAAAGTGATCTGATATATCTGTGGCCCCTCTATAAACATGTACATCCTGAAGTCTACTCAACAGTCTTGTATCTACCAATACGTAGTCCAACAAACTACTGTCATTACGCCCTACATCATATATTGTATACTTATTTATCCTCTTTTTCTTAATATATGTATTACCTATAACTAAACCCCTTTCTATACAAAGTTCAATCAAAGGGCTCCCATTATCATTTACACCTAGCACCCCAAACTTACCTACCAATATATATATATATATATATATATATATATATATATATATATATTGTGCCGAAGAGGTAAAACGTGCTATTTTGGCTTAAATAGTAACACTATTCTTGCCGAATAAGGCAAGACAAATTTATGTATGCATTAATTTCACACAAAAAATAAACTAAAGGAAAAACCTAAGGAAAAATTGTATTTCATTGTTTTGGTTTTTATTAAATTATTTTAAACTTATCTAAAATATATTTAGTTGGATTAGGCTAAATTAAATTGCGCTTTTATAATAAAGTTGTGAAAATTTTCTAAGGTTCGTTTGGTACAAATTTATTAATTTTTACATTACCATAAATGAAAAAATATCTCTAAATTTATAAAAGAAAATTTTAGAAAGTACTTAATTTTAAATGAGTTATTGCTAATAGACCATTTTTACGTATTCGGCACGACACATATTTTCATAAAGTAGTCAGTCCTTGGTGGTGTATCTGGGCGAGAGATCTCTCGTCCAGGTGGTAGACGCGTCGCGGCTGTCCAGGTGAGAGTTATTACATGTTCCTGAATATAGTGGCATTTATACACTTATGTATTTATGTCATACATGGACAGTGCTTCTTGGGTGGAGAAAATGCTGACCTTGGGAAAGTGGGGAAGTGTGTTTGTAAGAACACCTGGAACCATGAACCTGGGGTGGGACTTTCTGACCTTGGGGGAAGTGGTAAAGGATGAATATCCGAGGGGACACGGATGGACGCCTGAAGTCATGGAGCTGAGAGAGGCAACATTATAGGAACGCGCTGATCTAAGGGAAGTGGAGAAGGGAAGACTTTCGGTCAACAAACAAATTGATTCTTGGACACATGAACCTGGGGAAGACAAGAGGCTGGAAGACAGAGAAGAGGTTAGTGAGAGAGACGACGCTAACCCTGGGAAAGTGAAGAAGTGGAGACATCCAGGGGCCCACTGATGGACTCCTGGACACATGTTCCTGGGAAAGGCGAGGATACTGGTTGTTGAAGCAGACCTTGGAATAGTGGGGAAGGGAGAATATCTTAAGGGACACAGGATGACTGCAGGGCACAGGGACTTAGGGAAAGCATCAGAACACAATAAGTGGGTTGGGGGGGACGTGGCTGGGTCTGGTAACTCCCAGTTAACTGAGGCTGATCATCATATGTTCAGGCCTATCTGTCACCAAACAAACTTTGATCACCATCCTGGTCACCAAGCTTCCTCCTGCTTTTTTTATTTTTATTATATTACATTAATATTTTATTAGCGAAACTTAAAATATCAAGTGATCTGTCAGACCAGAAATCAGAATAACCGGTAAGAGTAAAGAGGTGGGGTCAGGAGCTATGAATTAACCCCTAGAAACAATTTGGCGAATACTCACATACACGCGCGCGCACACACGCACACGCGCACACACACACACACACACACACATACACGCGCGCACACACACAAGATTCAAAGAAGTGTTCACAGAAGAGACAGAACGGACTCAGGAAAGACAGAGAGGTGGGGTACACCACCAAGTGTTGGGGACAATACATACACCTGCTAAGCGAGCTAGATACCTCAAAGGCGATGAGGGAACAGAGGCGCTATGTGTACCACTAACAACAATCTTCAACACATCTACCAAAACAGGGCGACTACCTGAGGTATGGAAGACAGCAAACGTAGCTCCAATTTAAAAAAAAAAAGGAAACAGACATAAAGCACTAAACTACAGACCAGTGTCACTGACATGTATAGTATGCAAAGTCTTGGAGAAGATTATCAGTAGAAGAGTGGTGGAGCACCTAGAAAAGAATGAGCTTATCAATGATAACCAGCACGGCTTCAGGGACAGGAAAGCCTGTGTCACAAACCTACTGCAGTTCTATGACAGGTTGACAGCAGTAAGACAAAAGAGGGAGGGGTGGGTAGATTGCGTTTTCTTGGACTGTATTATTATTATTATAATCAAATAGAAGCGCTAAACCACAGGGGTTATACAGCGCTGCAGGTTATTGCAGGATGCAGGGAGAATGGGTTGTGAGAGGGAGATGGATGATTAGTAGGGTATGGAGTGCAGCAGGATGGTGGATAGTGCAGGGATAGAGGGTAGCAAGAGATCAAGGTAGAAGGGACTGAGGGAGGTGCTAGAGGTATAATCTTCAGAGTTTGTGTAGTAAGTCAGTTTCTGTCAAAAAGTCAACGAGAGAGGAGTCAGGATTAAAGGAGGGTCCATCTGCAAGAAGGGAAGGTAAAGAAAGGGCTGCAGAACGAAGACGCCGTTGGAGGTAAATTCTGCGTGCTCGTTGATAGAGTGGGCAGTCTAACAGAATATGTCGAACAGACACTGGAACCTGACAATGCTCACAGAGAGAGGCAGGGAGCCTCTCCATGAGATACCCGTGAGTAAGACGAGTGTGGCCGATGCGAAGACGGGAGAGTGTAGTCTCCCAACCTCGACATTGGTGACAAGAAGAAGGCCAGAAACCTATAACCGGTTTAATAGAATGAAGTTTATTATTCAGCAGGTCAGACCAGCGTTGTTGCCAACGGGTGCGAAGGTGGGTAGCAATGACTGCAAAATAGTCCGTGAAAGGAACACCTCTATATGAAACTGGAAGGTCATGTACTGCTGAATGTGCAGCAGTGTCTGCCTGTTCATTGCCCTGTACGTCAACATGACCAGGGACCCAACAAAAGACAATATCTTTATGCTTGCTAAAGATACGGCATAACCAAAGGTGGATACGAAGAACTAGGGGGTGAGGTGTATCAATTTTACAGATAGCCTGTAAAGCACTAAGGGAGTCTGAAACGACCACAAATGGTGACACAGGCATAGATGCAATACGGATAAGTGCCACAAGCATGGATAACAATTCAGCCGTAAATATGCTAGTCGAGGGTATTAGATGCCCTCACACGACGCTGTCCAGAAACACTGCTGCGAATCCGACGCCGTCAGATGACTTTGAACCATCGGTGTATATACTGCGATGGCATGGGAATGAGAACGGATGTGGTCTAGAAAGAAAGAGCGAGAAGCCGCCGTAAGTAGTTGGGCTTTCGCGCAAGGTAGAGGAATAGAACAGACACGGACAACAGGAACTTCCTAAGGGGGCAGGGGAAAGGGAGATGTCTCCTGAACATATAGAGGTGGGAGCTGAAGGGAAGACAGGAGTGAATGTAGACGAAAAGAAAAGGGACGAAGTAAGCAGGGGCGACGAACAAATAAAGAGCTCCTACTAACATCTGTAACAATTCTATACATGGAAGGATTGCGGAGGTCATGAGAGCGAACAAAATAGCGAATGCAATGTGCATCACGACGATCTGGTAAGTTGGAATGTTCGCTTCTACATAGAGGCTTTCAACCGGGAAGAACGAA
>WNWK01005997.1:0-95000 GCA_009830355.1 Cherax destructor
TTTGACTAAAGTTGAAGTCACCCAGAATAACTACGTTATCGTGCATTGTGGCCTTAACAATTTCCTCCCATAGTAGTCTCCCTTGGTCCCTATCTAAGTTTGGGGGACGGTATATCACACCTAAAATCAATTTTCATGCCCCTCTGAAAATTCTATCCAGACAGACTCTGTATGTGTTAATTCAGACTTTATACCCATTTTTATACAACAATTTAAATGATCACGGACATGAGTGCCACCCCACCCCCTTCCCGATACTTCTGTCTACTTGGAACAATTTAAAACCCTGAATGTGACATTCGGCAGGCAAGTCCCGATTTTCATATTAAACCATGTTTCAGTTATTGCAAAACATCAATATTACCTGTACTTGCAACTACTCTCAACTCGTCCATCTTATTCCTAGCACTACGACTATTGGTGTATTTTTATTATTATTAACACATCGGCCGATTCCCACCAAGGCAGGGTGGCCCGAAAAAGAAAAACTTTCATCATCATTCACTCCATCACTGTCTTGCCAGAAGGGTGCTTTACACTACAGTTATAAAACTGCAACTTTAACACCCCTCCTTCAGAGTGCCGGCACTGTACTTCCCATCTCCAGAACTCAAGTCCGGCCTGCCGGTTTCCTGAATCCTTCATAAATGTTACTTTGCTCACACTCCAACAGCACGTCAAGTATTAAAAACCATATGCCTCCATTCACTCCTATCAAATACGCTCACACATGCTTGCTGGAAGTCCAAGCCCCTCGCACACAAAACTTCCTTTACCCCCTCCCTCCAACCTTTCCTAGGCCGACCCTACCCGCCTTCCCTCCACTACAGATTTATACACTCTCGAAGTCACTCTGTCTCGTTCCATTCTCTCTACATGTCCAAACCACCTCAACAACCCCTCCTCAGCTCTCTGAACAATCGTTTTGGTAATCCCGCACCTCCTCCTAATTTCCAAACTCCGAATTCTCTGCATTATATTCACACCACACATTGACCTCAGACATGACATCTCCACTGCCTCCAGCCTTCTCCTCGTTGCAACATTCATCACCCATGCTTCACACCCATATAAGAGCGTTGGTATAACTATACTCTCATACATTCCCTCTTTACTTCCATGGACAAGGTTCTTTGTCTCCACAGACTCAGTGCTCCACTCACCCTTTTCCCCTCATCATTCTATGATTCACCTCATCCTTCATAGACCCATCCGCCGACATGTCCACTCCCAAATATCTGAATACATTCACCTCCTCCATACTCTCTCCCTCCAATCTGATATCCAATCTTTCGTCACCTATTCTTTTTGTTATCCTCATCACCTTACTCTTTCCTATATTCACTTTCAATTTTCTTCTTTTACACCCTACCAAATTCATCCACCGACCTCTGCAGCTTCTCTTCAGAATCTCCCAAAAGCACAGTGTCATCAGCAAAAAACAACTGTGACAACTCCCACTTTGTATTTGCTTCTATCTTTTAGCCCAACACCTCTTGCCAAGACCCTCGCATTCACTTCTCTTACAACCCCATCTATAAATATATTGAACAACCACGGTGACATCACACATCCTTGTCTAAGGCCCACTTTTACTGGAAATAGTCCCCTTCCCTCCTACACACTCTAACCTGAGCCTCACTATCCTCATAAAAACTCTTCACTGCTTTCAGTAACCTTCCTCCTATTCCATACACCTGCAACATCTGCCACATTGCCCCCTATCTACCCTATCATAGCCTTTTCCAAATCCATAAATGCCACAAAAACATCTTTACCCTTATCCAAATACTGTTCACCTATATGTTTCACTGTAAACACTTGGTCTACACACCCCTACCTTTCCTAAAGCCCCCTTGTTCATCTGCTATCCTGCTTTCTGTTTTACTCTTAATTCTTTCAATAATAACTCTACCATACACTTTACCAGGTACACTCAACAGACTTATTCCCCTATAATTTTTTCACTCTCTTTTGTCCCCTTTGCCTTTATACAAAGGAACAATACACGCTCTCTGCCAATCCCTAGGTACCTTACCCTCTTCCATACATTTATTAAATAATAGCACCAACCACTCCAAAATTATATCCCCACCTGCTTTTAACATTTCTATCTTTATCCCATCAATCCCAGCTGCCTTACCCCCTTTCATTCTACCCACTGCCTCACGAACTTCCCCTACACCCACAACTGGCTCTTCCACACTCCTACAAGATGTTATTCCTCCTTGCCCTACACACGAAATCACAGCTTCCTGTCTTCATCAACATTTAACAAATCCTCAAAATATTCTCTCCATCTTCCCGATACCTCTAACTCTCCATTTAATAACTCTCCTCTCCTATTTTTAACTGTCAAATCCATTTGTTCTCTAGGCTTCCTCAACTTATTAATCTCATTCCAAAACTTTTTCTTATTTTCAACAAAATTTGCTGACTATTGGTGTAATATACACTTAAAGACCCTCCTTTCTCTTTACCCTTCCTGCTCATTTCTGTTTTTCCCTTATACCTATTACTGTCCTTGTCACCTAGTGCCACTGGCTTTCCAATATCCACCTTATTCTGCCTATTACTAGTTCCCCTATAATTTATAACATTACTACACTGGGACTTCACTGTTTTCCCCCCATAACCCATACCACTAACTTTTTCTAGTTTAAAGCCCTAACAGCTCCCTCCACTGCAGTTGCCAGTGCCCCCACCCCAGACCTAGATAAGTGAACCCCATCCCTGGCATACATGTCATTTCTGCCATAGAAGAGGTCCCAGTTGTCAATGAATGTTACTGCATTTTCCTTACAGTATTTGTCCAGCCAGCAATTGACACCAATTGCCCTGGACACCATTCATTCCAACTCCTCTCCTTGGCAAAATACCACATATGACAGGGTTCCCACCCTTCTTCCTAATTCTGTCTATTGCTGACCTATAGCTGCTATTATCTGCTGAGACAGATAATAGGATTGCTCCCATTACCTCTCATGATGTCGTCCAGACGGCTAACAATATCCTTCATCCCAGCCCCAGGATAACACACCCTCTGCCTCCTATTCCTATCCTTAAGACAAAATTCCTATCCATAAACTTAATCTGACTATCCCCAACTAAAACAATGTTCTTACCTCGACTGGCGGTGTGCATGACGTTCTCGACGGTCTTTGTAGAGATGGTCTTCGCTGGGATGTCTTCACATTCGTCTGATAACAAGGAGAAAGAGTTGCTGGTTTTCACAGCAGTCTCCTGGACCTTCTTCAACTTCAGCTTCGTCCCTTCAGATTCGACTAGCATCCATTCGTTGGTCTGATCATCGGCGACATTGTTCCGGGGATAATCCTTGCATATACCCTTCAAACGTTGAATCTCTCTTCTAGCTTCCGTTAATTCCGCCTTCATTTGGAGATATAGCTGCTCGTAGTCGAGGGAAACCATCATCCAATCTCAGGTAGCTAATAACGGAAGCACAGCAAAGATGGTTCAGTCCACAGAGAGTACACAAGACACGTCTTCAAGTACACAAGACACGTCTTCTGCTTATTCTTTGGGTAGCACTGATAATATTTTTATTAGTGGGTTTGAATTTGACAATGACTTGCCAAGTATGGGCCAGTAGGCCTGCTGCAGTGTTCCTCCTTTCTTATGTTCTTTTGTCAATATCTTCAGAGTCATAAACAGGTAGCAGGACTACTACTCGCGTAACTACTCGCGTGTAGTAGTAGAGAATAAGACAGCGATGTATTCTACCTCGAAGAAATATTTTGAGTCCATGACTCTGTTAATTGGAGGAAGAAGCTGTGTGTATCTACCTAACTACCTTAATTGTAAGATATTTTTTCTCCTCTGAATAACTCGAATCGTTGGTTTCAAGAACTAAATGAAACGAGAGAATGAAAACATTCACGGACGCGCCTCCAACAACAACTACCAATGTCCTTTTTTTTAAAGTGCTGAAAAACTTCCAAGAGTGAAATGGCAAAAGGAATCTCTCGTCCACTCACCTCATAGATCACTCACTCTCGTCCACTCACCTCATAGATCACTCATTCTCGTCCACTCACCTCATAGATCACTCATTCTCGTCCACTCACCTCATAGATCACTCACTCTCGTCCACTCACCTCATAGATCACTCACTCTCGTCCACTCACCTCATAGATCACTCATTCTCGTCCACTCACCTCATAGATCACTCACTCGTCCACTCACCTCATAGATCACTCACTCTCGTCCACTCACCTCATAGATCACTCACTCTCGTCCACTCACCTCATAGATCACTCATTCTCGTCCACTCACCTCATAGATCACTCATTCTCGTCCACTCACCTCATAGATCACTCACTCTCGTCCACTCACCTCATAGATCACTCACTCTCGTCCACTCACCTCATAGATCACTCACTCTCGTCCACTCACCTCATAGATCACTCACTCTCGTCCACTCACCTCATAGATCACTCACTCTCGTCCACTCACCTCATAGATCACTCACTCTCGTCCACTCACCTCATAGATCACTCACTCTCGTCCACTCACCTCATAGATCACTCACTCTCGTCCACACACCTCATAGATCACTCACTCTCGTCCACTCACCTCATAGATCACTCACTCTCGTCCACTCACCTCATAGATCACTCACTCTCGTCCACTCACCTCATAGATCACACTTCCACTCATGAGACAGAACTAAAGCTGAGTCTGATCAACAGTTAGTAACCAATTACTTACTGACTCTGACTCGAGGATTCCGATACGACACGAGAGTGTTAGAGTGACTGGCGGACCATGAAAATAGAGAAGTAAGGTAATCCTGCCCTAACTTTCTCACACCGCTGACCTCAGCTTCTCTAAGTGAAGCAGGTTACAGCGATGTTCCTCCTGAACATCAAGCCGCGGAAGCGGGTTGGCGGAGACAAGTGTCATGATGGATAAGACACATGTGCAACACCTGTCTATCTTTATCCAGAGACTTTTCACCTGTTGCGCAGTTGTCTTGTTCATCAACGTGTTGGTGATTTGCGTGATTTCGTAGCAGACACACCTCTGTTTCCTGCTCGGGCTGTTTATTATTATCATCATCATTATTATTATTATTATTATTATTATTATTATCAGAAGAAGCAGCAGCAGTAGTAGAAGCAAACACAGCAGTAGTAGAAGTAAAGACAGCAGTAGTAGAAGTAAAGACAGCAGTAGTAGAAGTAAAGACAGCAGTAGTAGAAGTAAAGACAGCAGTAGTAGAAGTAAGCACAGCAGTAGTAGAAGTAAGCACAGCAGTAGTAGAAGTAAAGACAGCAGTAGTAGAAGTAAAGACAGCAGTAGTAGAAGTAAAGACAGCAGTAGTAGAAGTAAAGACAGCAGTAGTAGAAGTAAGCACAGCAGTAGTAGAAGTAAAGACAGCAGTAGTAGAAGTAAGCACAGCAGTAGTAGAAGTAAAGACAGCAGTAGTAGAAGTAAAGACAGCAGTAGTAGAAGTAAAGACAGCAGTAGTAGAAGTAAAGACAGCAGTAGTAGAAGTAAAGACAGCGGGTAGTAGAAGTAAAGACAGCAGTAGTAAAGTAAAGACAGCAGTAGTAGAAGAAAGACAGCAGTAGTAGAAGTAAAGACAGCAGTAGTAGAAGTAAAGACAGCAGTAGTAGAAGTAAAGACAGGCAGTAGTAGAAGTAAGCACAGCAGTAGTAGAAGTAAAGACAGCAGTAGTAAAGTAAAGACAGCAGTAGTAGAAGTAAAGACAGCAGTAGTAGAAGTAAAGACAGCAGTAGTAGAAGTAAAGACAGCAGTAGTAGAAGTAAGACAGCAGTAGTAGAAGTAAAGACAGCAGTAGTAGAAGTAAAGACAGCAGTAGTAGAAAAAAGACAGCAGTAGTAGAAGTAAAGACAGCAGTAGTAAGTAAGAAGGAAAACAGCAGTAGTAGAAGAAAAGACGAGTAGTAGAAGTAAGACAGCAGTAGTAGAAGTAAAGACAGCAGTAGTGAAGTAAAGACAGCAGTAGTAGAAGTAAAAAGACAGCAGTAGTAGAAGTAAAGACAGCAGTAGTAGAAGTAAGCACAGCAGTAGTAGAAGTAAAGACACAGTAGTAATAAGCACAGCAGTAGTAGAAGTAAAGACAGCAGTAGTAGAAGTAAAGACAGCAGTAGTAGAAGTAAAGACAGCAGTAGTAGAAGTAAGCACAGCAGTAGTAGAAGTAAAGACAGCAGTAGTAGAAGTAAAGACAGCAGTAGTAGAAGTAAAGACAGCAGTAGTAGAAGTAAAGACAGCAGTAGTAGAAGTAAAGACAGCAGTAGTAGAAGTAAGCACAGCAGTAGTAGAAGTAAAGACAGCAGTAGTAAGTAAAGACAGCAGTAGTGAAGTAAAGACAGCAGTAGTAGAAGTAAAGACAGCAGTAGTAGAAGTAAAGACAGCAGTAGTAGAAGTAAGCACAGCAGTAGTAAAGTAAAGACAGCAGTAGTAGAAGTAAAGACAGCAGTAGTGAAGAAAAGCACAGCAGTAGTAGAAGTAAAGACAGCAGTAGTAGAAGTAAAGACAGCAGTAGTAGAAAGCAAGCAGCAGGTAGTAGAAGTAAAGACAGCAGTAGTAGAAGTAAAGACAGCAGTAGTAGAAGTAAAGACAGCAGTAGTAGAAGTAAAGACAGCAGTAGTGAAGTAAAGACAGCAGTAGTAGAGTAAAGACAGCAGTAGTAGAAGTAAAGACAGCAGTAGTAGAAGTAAAGACAGCAGTAGTAAAGTAAGCACAGCAGTAGTAAAGTAAAGACAGCAGTAGTAGAAGTAAGCACAGCAGTAGTAAAGTAAAGCAGCAGTAGTAGAAGTAAAGACAGCAGTAGTAGAAGTAAAGACAGCAGTAGTAGAAGTAAGCACAGCAGTAGTAGAAGTAAAGACAGCAGTAGAGAAGTAAAGACAGCAGTAGTAGAAGTAAAGACAGCAGTAGTAGAAAAAAGACAGCAGTAGTAGAAGTAAAGACAGCAGTAGTAGAAGTAAAGACAGCAGTAGTAGAAGTAAAGACAGCAGTAGTAGAAGTAAAGACAGCAGTAGTAGAAGTAAGCACAGCAGTAGTAGAAGTAAGCACAGCAGTAGTAGAAGTAAGCACAGCAGTAGTAGAAGTAAAGACAGCAGTAGTAGAAGTAAAGACAGCAGTAGTAGAAGTAAAGACAGCAGTAGTAGAAGTAAAGACAGCAGTAGTAAAGTAAAGACAGCAGTAGTAGAAGTAAAGACAGCAGTAGTAGAAGTAAAGACAGCAGTAGTAGAAGTAAAGACAGCAGTAGTAGAAGTAAGCACAGAGTAGAAGTAAGCACAGCAGTAGTAGAAGTAAGCACAGCAGTAGTAGAAGTAAAGACAGCAGTAGTAGAAGTAAAGACAGCAGTAGTAGAAGTAAAGACAGCAGTAGTAGAAGTAAAGACAGCAGTAGTAGAAGTAAAGACAGCAGTAAGTTCGGCGTCAGATACACAGACTTGTACAAGAATTGTATAAAATACCGACAAGATGAAAATATAGACACATGTGCAAACATCTGGGTGTCTTTATTATAGACGTTTCACCCACCAGTGGCTTTATCAATACATATTTTAGGCCATAATTTGAAGAGAGTAAAGATGAGGTAATCAGTGCCTCAGCCTTGGAGTTGGTGTGAAGAACACCGTAGTCGTGCTGGAGCACAGGCAAGATGGCTGGCGTTTATATACTAATGTCAGGTGGAAAGGGACTGGTAGTAGATGGGTAAGTTGTAGTAGTAGTTGTAGTAGCCGTGAAGAAGGTCATGTAGATGTCCTCCGAACCAAGATTCCATGATGTTGCAATGTTTGACAAGTTGTACAACTTATCAGACACTGCAACTTCATGGACTTATGTTCTATTGAGTGGTTTGAGTTGGTCTTGTACTCTTGCCTTTATTTCCTCCTCTCTTCCATGACGTACTAAATGATATTTGTCCTTATTGAACATTATAACTTGGTTTATATCAGTGGTCTACTGGAAGACTTGGTTTATATCAGTGGTCTACTGGAAGACTTGGTTTATATCAGTGGTTCACTGGAAGACTTGGTTTATATCAGTGGTCCACTGGAAGACTTGGTTTATATCAGTGGTCCACTGGAAAACTTGGTTTATATCAGTGGTCCACTGGAAGACTTGGTTTATGTCAGTGGTCCACTGGAAGACTTGGTTTATATCAGTGGTCCACTGGAAGACTTGATTTATATCAGTGGTCCACTGGAAGACTTGGTTTATATCAGTGGTCCACTGGAAGACTTGGTTTATATCAGTGGTTCACTGGAAGACTTGGTTTATATCAGTGGTCCACTGGAAGACTTGGTTTATATCAGTGGTCCACTGGAAGACTTGGTTTATATCAGTGATCCACTGGAAGACTTGGTTTATATCAGTGGTCCACTGGAAGACTTGGTTTATATCAGTGGTCCACTGGAAGACTTGGTTTATATCAGTGGTTCACTGGAAGACTTGGTTTATATCAGTGGTCCACTGGAAGACTTGGTTTATATCAGTGGTCCACTGGAAAACTTGGTTTATATCAGTGGTTCACTGGAAGACTTGGTTTATATCAGTGGTCCACTGGAAGACTTGGTTTATATCAGTGGTCCACTGGAAAACTTGGTTTATATCAGTGGTCCACTGGAAGACTTGGTTTATATCAGTGGTCCACTGGAAGACTTGGTTTATGTCAGTGGTCCACTGAACGACTTGGTTTATATCAGTGGTCCACTGGAAGACTTGGTTTATATCAGTGGTCCACTAGAAGACTTGGTTTATATCAGTGGTCCACTAGAAGACTTGGTTTATATCAGTGGTCCACTGGAAGACTTGGTTTATATCAGTGGTCTACTGGAAGACTTGGTTTATATCAGCGTGAGGCTTACTGTTTCTTCTATGCAAATTCTAGTATCGTCTGCAAAGGATGATACAGGAAGAGGAGTGGTGTGAGTACCGTGCCTTGGGGGTACACAACTTTTCACTGTAGCAGCGCCTGATTTCAATGTTTACTATTACTTTTTGGGCTCTATTTGTAAGGAAGTTAATTATCCATCTGCCCACCTTCCCAGTTGTTCCTTCTGTACGCATTTTGTGTACAGTTACAAAGTCAGTGTACACTACACCTGCGTCTTTAAGAGCAACCAGCAAATGCGTTTCCTGTGATCGTGTTTGCTTGGACCTCCTCCTCATTTCTGCAACATTGCAAGCTCCTGATGATGTGTTTATTGCAACACGAAAGGCCTAGAGCTACCATTCAACTCCCCGTGGTTGTTTTGCGTACACTTGTCATATATATGTAACTGGTTACCGTCCGACTGCCCGGCCTATGACCACCAGCCTTTTAATAACGAATGAACTAACACTAGTCACATGTTTACATTACACTTCCCCCTCCCTCTCCCTCCACACAACTTCCTCTCCCTACACACAACCTGCCGCTACCTCACACAACCTCCTCCTCACACACAACCTCCCTCCCTCACACACAACCTCCCCTCCCTCACACACAACCTCCCTCTCCCTCACACACAACCTCCCTCTCCCTCACACACAACCTCCCTCTCCCTCACACACAACCTCCTCTCCCTCACACACAACCTCCCTCCCTCACACACAACTTCCCTCCCTCACACACAACCTCCCTCTCCTCCACACAACCTCCCTCTCCCTCACACACAACCTCCCTCTCCCTCACACACAACCTCCCCCCATTCACACACAACCTCCCTCCCTCACACACAACCTCCCTCCCTCACACACAACCTCCCTCCCTCACACACAACTTCCTCTCCCTCACACACAACCTCCTCCCTCACACACAACCTCCCATCCCTCACACACAACTTCCCTCTCCCTCACACACAACCTCCTCCCTCACACACAACCTCCCCTCCCTCACACACAACCTCCCTCCCCCACACACAACTTCCCTCTCCTCACACACAACCTCCCTCCCTCATACACAACCTCCCTCCCTCACACACAACTTCCCTCTCCCTCACACACAACCTCCCTCCCTCACACACAACCTCCCTCCCTCACAAACAACCTCCCCTCCCTCACACACAACCTCCCCTCCCCCACACCAACCTACCCTCCCTCACACACAACCTCCCTCTCCTCCACACACCCTCCTCCCTCACACACAACCTCCCTCTCCCTCACACCCACCCTCCCTCCCTCACACACAACCTCCCCCTCCCCATACAACCTCCTCCCCCACACACAACCTGCCCCTACCTCACACAACCTCCTCCTTCCTCACACACAACCTCCCCTCCCTCACACACAACCTCCCCTCCCTCACACACAACCTCCCCTCCCCACACACAACCTCTCCCACTCCCCACCCGTGTTGCATGTCTTGTTAACCTCGTTCACTGACTGACCAGGTTATGGTAACGATTCATCCATGAAGGTAATCTATTCTGACCTCACAGTCCTAAATTCACTTGGGGAAGGCGTAACCAGGACATGTGGGTGGGAACCTTTGCCCAGCCACGTCAATGAATAAATAAAAATACAACGTTAACGAGCCATATATGCTGCGTTCATGGCAACACGCTCACCGTACACGTTCATGGCAACACGCTCACCGTACACGTTCATGGCAACACGCTCACCGTACACGTTCATGGCAACACGCTCACCGTACACGTTCATGGCAACACGCTCACCGTACACGTTCATGGCAACACGCTCACAGTACACGTTCATGGCAACACGCTCACAGTACACGTTCATGGCAACACGCTCACAGTACACGTTCATGGCAACACGCTCACAGTACACGTTCATGGCAACACGCTCACCGTACACGTTCATAGCAACACGCTCACCGTACACGTTCATGGCAACACGCTCACCGTACACGTTCATGGCAACACGCTCACAGTATACGTTCATGGCAACACTGTTACCTTCATAAGGAAACTATGATCCCCTACGGGTTTACAGAGCGCCTGGGGAAACCAGGTTCAAATCCAGATAAGTAGCTCCAATTCCTCGGATGAAGAGCTTCTCATTCCCTGGCAAACCTCATCTAGATAATGCTGCACAGTTTTGGTCACCGTATTACAGAATGGATATAAATGCTCTGGAAAAACGTACAAAGGAGGATGACTAAGTTGATCCCATGTATCAGAAATCTTCCCTATGAGGATAGACTGAGGCCCTGAATCTGCACTCTCTAGAAAGGCGTAGAATTAGGGGGGATATGATTGAGGTGTATAAATGGAAAACAGGAATAAATAAAGGGGATGTAAATAGTGTGCTAAAATATCTAGCCTAGACAGGACTCGCAACAATGGCTTTAAGTTGGAAAAATTCAGATTCAGGAAGGATATAGGAAAACACTGGTTTGGTAATAGAGTTGTGGATGAGTGGAACAAACTCCCGAGTACCGTCATAGAAGGTAAGACGTTGTGTAGTTTTAAAAATAGGTTAGATAAATACATGAGTGGGTGTGGGTGGGTGTGAGTTGGACCTGACTAGCTTGTGCTACTAGGTCAGTTACCGTGCTCCTTCCTTAAGTGGAAGTGACCTGACTACCTGGAGAGGGTTATTTCCAGGTGTGGTGCGGGTGGGTGTGAGTTGGTCCTGACTAGCTTATCCTACTAGGTCAGATGCCGTGCTCCTTCCTTAAGTGAATGTAACTTGACCTGGCTGGGTCGGGGCATTGGCTTAAGCTGGTTGGAGACTTGGACTTGCCTCGCATGGGCCAGTAGGCCTGCTGCAGTGTTCCTTCTTTATGTTCTTATGTTAACACTACACAGTTCTAGCACCAGAACATCCAGTATAACGCTACACAGTTCTAGCAACAGAACATCCAGTATAACACTACACAGTTCTAGCACCAGAACATCCAGTATAACGCTACACAGTTCTAGCACCAGAACATCCAGTATAACACTACACAGTTCTAGCAACAGAACATCCAGTATAACACTACACAGTTCTAGCACCAGAACATCCAGTATAACGCTACACAGTTCTATCACCAGAACATCCAGTATAACCCTACACAGTTCTAGCAACAGAACATCCAGTATAACACTACACAGTTCTAGCACTAGAACATCCAGTATAACACTACACAGTTCTAGCAACAGAACATCCAGTATAACGCTACACAGTTCTAGCACCAGAACATCCAGTATAACACTACACAGTTCTAGCAACAGAACATCCAGTATAACACTACACAGTTCTAGCACCAGAACATCCAGTATAACGCTACACAGTTCTAGCACCAGAACATCCAGTATAACCCTACACAGTTCTAGCAACAGAACATCCAGTATAACACTACACAGTTCTAGCACCAGAACATCCAGTATAACGCTACACAGTTCTAGCACCAGAACATCCAGTATAACACTACACAGTTCTAGCACCAGAACATCCAGTATAACCCTACACAGTTCTAGCACCAGAACATCCAGTATAACGCTACACAGTTCTAGCAACAGAACATCCAGTATAACGCTACACAGTTCTAGCACCATAACATCCAGTATAACGCTACACAGTTCTAGCACCAGAACATCCAGTATAACACTACGCAGTTCTAGCACCAGAACATCCAGTATAACACTACACAGTTCTAGCACCAGAACATTCAGTATAACCCTACACAGTTCTAGCAACAGAATATCCAGTATAACGCTACACAGTTCTAGCACCAGAACATCCAATATAACACTACACAGTTCTAGCACTAGAACATCCAGTATAACACTACACAGTTCTAGCAACAGAACATCCAGTATAACACTACACAGTTCTAGCACCAGAACATCCAGTATAACGCTACACAGTTCTAGCAACAGAACATCCAGTATAACGCTACACAGTTCTAGCACCAGAACATCCAGTATAACACTACACAGTTCTAGCAACAGAACATCCAGTATAACACTACACAGTTCTAGCAACAGAACATCCAGTATAACGCTACACAGTTCTAGCACCAGAACATCCAGTATAACACTACACAGTTCTAGCACCAGAACATCCAGTATAACACTACACAGTTCTAGCACCAGAACATCCAGTATAACCCTACACAGTTCTAGCAACAGAATATCCAGTATAACGCTACACAGTTCTAGCACCAGAACATCCAGTATAACACTACACAGTTCTAGCACTAGAACATCCAGTATAACACTACACAGTTCTAGCAACAGAACATCCAGTATAACACTACACAGTTCTAGCAACAGAACATCCAGTATAACGCTACACAGTTCAAGCACTAGAACATCCAGTATAACACTACACAGTTCTAGCAACAGAACATCCAGTATAACGCTACACAGTTCTAGCACCAGAACATCCAGTATAACGCTACACAGTTCTAGCAACAGAACATCCAGTATAACACTACACAGTTCTAGCAACAGAACATCCAGTATAACACTACACAGTTCTAGCAACAGAACATCCAGTATAACACTACACAGTTCTAGCACCAGAACATCCAGTATAACACTACACAGTTCTAGCACCAGAACATCCAGTATAACGCTACACAGTTCTAGCACCAGAACATCCAGTATAACACTACACAGTTCTAGCACTAGAACATCCAGTATAACACTACACAGTTCTAGCAACAGAACATCCAGTATAACACTACACAGTTCTAGCAACAGAACATCCAGTATAACGCTACACAGTTCTAGCACCAGAACATCCAGTATAACACTACACAGTTCTAGCAACAGAACATCCAGTATAACACTACACAGTTCTAGCACCAGAACATCCAGAGTATAACACTTACACAGTTCTAGCAACAGAACATCCAGTATAACACTACACAGTTCTAGCACCAGAACATCCAGTATAACGCTACACAGTTCTAGCACCAGAACATCCAGTATAACACTACACAGTTCTAGCACCAGAACATCCAGTATAACACTACACAGTTCTAGCAACAGAACATCCAGTATAACACTACACAGTTCTAGCACCAGAACATCCAGTATAACACTACACAGTTCTAGCACCAGAACATCCAGTATAACACTACACAGTTCTAGCAACAGAACATCCAGTATAACACTACACAGTTCTAGCACCAGAACTGAGTTAAACCATACTTTTGCCAGTTCCTGAGGATGTCCTCAGTGGTGGTGACGTGCTACTTTCCAATTTAGAAATACAGTGACACTGGAACAATACAAAACAAATTCACCGTACACGACACTTCCTACACGACACTCCCTACACGACATTCCCTACACGACACTCCCTACACGACACCCTGACTCTGCAGCAGTAAATAACGCATTACTCCCTTATATTTTGTATGTGTGTGACCTAATTAATGTCTGCATAAATAATTCATTACGACTGTGACCAGATATAAACATGCAAATAGTTCATTACCACTATAACTTGCCAGTTATGACAACTTTGCGACCCAGAACCTCCACCCATTACGTACCTCTGTAAGTAATATTTTGACTACCGCCTACACCATGGGTATGAGGTGCATAATAAATATATTAAACTAGAAAACTTAACGGCACCCCGTGGCATCCCGTGACATCCCGTGGCATCTCGTGGAACCCCATGGCATCCCGTGGCACCCCGTGGAACCCCATGGCATCCCGTGGCACCCCGTGGAACCCCATGGCCTCCCGTGGCACCCCGTGGAACCCCGTGGGATCCCATGGCATCCCGTGGCACCCCGTGGCACAACACATACTGGTGCCATTATGCATATCCCTGCTGTGCTCCAGACATATAAATAACACACTCACACCAGAAAGAAATGGTGGTACCATCAAGGTACGCCAGCAGGTACGTGGTACCATCAAGGTACGCCAGCAAATGCGTGGTACCATCAAGGTACGCCAGCAGGTGCGTGGTACCATGGGTAAGGTAAGCCAGCAGGTGCGTGGTACCATCAAGGTATACGCCAGCAGGCGCGTGGTACCATCAAGGTACGCCAGCAGATGCGTGGTACCATCAATGTAAGCCAGCAGGGGCGTGGTACCATCAACGTACGCCAGTAGGTGCGTGGTACCATCAAGGTAAGGCAGCAGGTGCGTGGTACCATCAAGGTACGCCAGCAGGTGCGTGGTACCATCAAGGTAAGGCAGCAGGTACGTGGTACCATCAAGGCACGCCAGCAGGCGCGTGGTACCATCAAGTACGCCAGCAGGCGCGTGGTACCATCAAGGTAGCCAGCAGGCGCGTGGTACCATCAAGGTAGCAGCAGGTGCGTGGTACCATCAAGGTAAGGCAGCAGGTGCGTGGTACCATCAAGGTACGCCAGCAGGTGCGTGGTACCATCAAGGTACGCCAGCAGGTGCGTGGTACCATCAAGGTACGCCAGCAGGTGCGTGGTACCATCAAGGTACGCCAGCAGGTGCGTGGTACCATCAAGGTACGCCAGCAGGTGCGTGGTACCATCAAGGTACGCCAGCAGGTGCGTGCGTAACTTGTGGAGTGGAGATACGCATGGCTGCCTCCCTCGTGCGCACAAGGTTGGAGGAAATGCTATATACACAGTTACACACACACACACACACACACACACACACACACACACACACACACACACACACACACACACACACACACACACACACACACACACACACAACCCCACCAAGTGCAAAGTCATGAAGATTGTGGAAGGGCAAAGAAGACCACAGACGGAGTACAGTCTAGGGGGCCAGAGACTACAAACCTCAATCAAGGAAAAAGATCTTGGGGTGAGTATAACACCAGGCACATCTCCTGAGGCGCACATCAACCAAATAACTGCTGCAGCATATGGGCGCCTAGCAAACCTAAGAACAGCATTCCGACATCTTAATAAAGAATCGTTCAGGACCCTGTACACTGTGTACGTTAGGTCCATACTGGAGTATGCAGCACCAGTTTGGAACCCACACCTAGCCAAGCATGTAAAGAAGCTAGAGAAAGTGCAAAGGTTTGCAACAAGACTAGTCCCGGAGCTAAGGGGTATGTCCTACGAGGAGAGGTTAAGGGAAATCGACCTGACGACACTGGAGGACAGGAGAGATAGGGAGGACATGATAACGACATATAAGATACTGAGAGGAATTGACAAAGTGGACAGAGACAGAATGTTCCAGAGATGGGACACAGCAACAAGGGGACACAGTTGAAAGTTGAAGTCTCAGATGAATCACAGGGACGTTAGGAAGTATTTCTTCAGTCACAGAGTGGTCGGGAAGTGGAATAGTTTGGGAAGCGATGTAGTGGAGGCAGGTTCCATACATAGCTTTAAGAAGAGGTATGATAAAGCTCATGGCGCAGGGAGAGTGACCCAGTAGCGGCCAGTGAAGAGTCGGGGCCAGGAGCTGTGACTCGACCCATGGAACCACAACTAGGTGAGTACACACACACACACACACACACACAACAACAACATACTACTACTACTACACACATACACATATACTTCAATTATGTATGTTTGTACGTATATATATATATATATATATATATATATATATATATATATATATATATATATATATATATATATATATATATATATATATATATATATATATATATATATATTTCAACAAGTCGGCCGTCTCCCACCGAGGCAGGGTGACCCAAAAAGAAAGAAAATCCCCAAAAAGAAAATACTTTCATCATCATTCAACACTTTCCCAACACTCATACATAATCACTGTCTTTGCTGAGGCGCTCAGATACGACAGCCTCCTCCTCGCTGCAGCATTTGCAACCCATGCTTCACACCCATATAAGAGTGTTGGTACCACTATACTTTCAAACATTCCCTTCTTTGCCTCCATGGATAACGTTTTTTGTCTCCACAGATACCTCAACGCACCACTCACCTTTTTTCCTTCATCAATTCTATGGTTAACCTCATCCTTCATAAACCCATCAAAACATTTACTTCTTCCATAATCCCTCTCTCCAATGTGATATCCAATTTTTCTTTATTTAAATCGTTTGATACCCTCATCACCTTACTCTTATCTAGTTCACTTTCAATTTTCTACCTTTACACACTCTCCCAAACTCGTCCACTAACCTTTGCAACTTTTCTTTAGAATCTCCCATAAGCACAGTATCATCAGCAAAAAGTAACTGTGTCAACTCCCATTTTGCATTTAATTCCCCATAATTTAATTCCACCCCTCTCCCCAACACCCTAGCATTTACTTCTTTTACAACCCCATCTATAAATATATTAAACAACCATGGTGACATTACACATCCCTGTCTAAGACCTACTTTTACCGGGAAGTAATCTCCCTCTCTCCTACACACCTTAACCTGAGCCTCACTATCCTCATAAAAACTCTTTACAGCCTTCAGTAACTTACTACCTATTCCATACACTTGCAACATTTGCCACATTGCTCCCCTATCCACTCTATCATATGCCTTTTCTAAATCCATAAATGCAATGAGAACTTCTCTACCTTTATCTAAATACTGTTCACATATATGCTTCACTGTAAACACTTGATCTACACATCCCCTACCCACTCTAAAGCCTCCTTGCTCATCTGCAATCCTACTCTCTGTCTTACCTCTAATTCTTTCAATAATAACCCTGCCATATACTTTACCTGGTATACTCAGTAAACTTATTCCCCTATAATTTTTACACTCTCTTTTATCCCCCTTCCCTTTATATAAAGGAACTATACATGCTCTCTGTTTTTAACCGACAAATCCATTTGTTCCCTAGGCTTTCTTACCTTGTTTATCTCACTCCAAATTTTTTTCTTGTTTTCAGCAAAATTTCTTGACAGAGCCTCTCCCATTCTTTCATCCGCTCTTCTTTTGCACTCTCTCACCACTCTCTTCACCTTTCTTTTACTCTCCATATATTCTGCTCTTCTATTAACACTTCTGTTTTGTAAAAACCTCTCATAAGCTACCTTTTTCTCCTTTATCACACCCTTTACTTCTTCATTCCACCACTCACTCCTCTTTCCTCCTGCACCCACCCTCCAATAGCCACAAACTTCTGCCCCACATTCTAATACTGCATTTTTAAAACTATCCCAACTCTCTTCAACCCCCCCACTACTCATACTTGCACTAGCCCACCTTTCTGCCAATAGTTGCTTATATCTCACCCTAACTTCCTCCTCCCTTAGTTTATACACTTTTACCTCTCTCTTACTTGCTGTTGCCATTTTCTTTTTGTCCCATCTACCTTTTACTCTAACTGTAGCTACAACCAAATAATGATCCGATATATCCGTTGCCCCTCTATAAACATGTACATCCTGAAGCCTACCTATCAACCTTTTATCCACCAATACATAATCCAACAAACTACTTTCCTTACGTGCTATATCATACCTTGTATATTTATTTATGCTCTTTTTCATAAAATATGTATTACTTATTACCAAACCTCTTTCTACACATAGCTCAATTAATGGTTCCCCATTTACATTTACCCCTGGCACCCCAAATTTACCTACTACTCCCTCCACAACATTTTTACCCACTTTAGCATTAAGATCCCCAACCACAATTACTCTCTCACTTGGTTCAAAACTCCCCACACACTCACTCAACATTTCCCAAAATCTCTCTCTCTCCTCTACACTTCTCTCTTCTCCAGGTGCATAAACACTTACTATAACCCACTTTTCACATCCAACTTTTATTTTACTCCACATAATCCTTTAATTTATACATTTATATTCCCTCTTTACCTGCCATAACTGATTTTCAACAATATTGCCACTCCTTCTTTAGCTCTAACTCTATTTGAAACCCCTGACCTAATCCAATTTATTTCTCCCCACTGAAACTCTCCTACCCCCTTCAGTTTTGTCTCACTTAAAGCCAGGACATCCAGCTTCTTTTCATTCATAACATCTACAATCATCTCTTTCTTATCATTCGCACAACATCCACGCACATTCAAACATCCCACTTTGACAGTTTTCTTCTTTTTCTTTTTAGTAAGCAATACAGGAAAAGGGGTTACTAGCCAATTGTTCCCGGAATTTTAGTTGACTTTTACAACACGCATGGCTTACGGAGGAAAGATTCTTATTCCACTTCCCCATGGATATGAAAGGAAAAGCAATAAGAAAAAGAACTATAAAGATAAAATCAAAGAAAACTCAGATGAGTGTGTAAACATAAACGTGTACATGTATGTGTAGTGTGACCTAAGTGTAAGTAGAAGTAGCAAGACGTACCTGAAATCTTGCATGTTTATGAGACAGAAAAAAGACACCAGCAATCCTACCATCATGTAAAAGAAATACAGGCTTTCGTTTTACACTCACTTGGCAGGACGGTAGTACCTCCCTGGGTGGTTGCTGGGTGGTGAGTGTATTGTCTTCTCTGGCCATCGCCAGAGAAGACAACACTCAATACCGAAGAATCCTGGAATCATCACTTATCTGTATATCCAACAACTTCAACCAGAACAACGGCTTCTACAACATAGCTGAACCTATTGCCAAGAAACTTCTTCAACGCTATCCCACATGAACTCAAGAATGGAACACTGCAGGTCCTTTAAGTCACACAAGGTTTTAAATTATCACACTACTTTGAAGACTGTCACATGCAGCTTTCTCCACCTGACCCAGCATTCTCCACCTGACTAAATCTTATAAATACTCATGTTACTCTTTTTCCAGGTAGATCTGTCTATGACTCGATAAAGCCCACTGCGTGGGCGAAACGTTGTCAATAAAGGATCACATTATACTGCTTATGTGTTCATTTTTCCATTGTGTCGGTATTTTATACCATTTATTTCCATTGAACAAATTTTAAAGGCAGAGAAGTATGTGGGGGTCCTCCCATGTGTGTCCTCACCTATATGTTGTCATGGGGTTGAATACCAGACCAGGACAGTGTCTCCCATGTGTATCCTTACCTAGATGTTGTCATGGGGTTAAGTACCAGACCAGTACAGTGTCTCCCATGTGTGTCATCACCTAAATGTTGTTATGGGGTTGAGTACCAGACCAGGACAGTATCTCCCATGTGTGTCCTCACCTAGATGTTATCATGGGGTTGAGTAACAGACCAGGACAGTGTCTTCCATGTGTGTCATCACCTAAATGTTGTTACGGGGTTGAGTACCAGACCAGGACAGTGTCTCCCATGTGTGTCATCACCTAGATGTTGTCATGGGGTTGAGTACCAGACCAGGACAGTGTGTCTTATATTCACGTTGGAGTGTCTGTTACCTGGTTTAACTGTAATGAAGTAGAGACACAGGTGTGCAACAAGCGACAATGTTTCGCTCACAGTAGAGCTTTATCAATTCCCGTGAGCGAAATGTTTTCACAACAAAAGCTTCTGTTGTTCCTGTCTCTGTTGAGTTTCCCCGGGCTGTTGTTGCTGTCTCTGTTGAGTTTCCCCGGGCTGTTGTTGCTGTCTCTGTTGAGTTTCCCCGGGCTGTTGTTGCTGTCTCTCTTGAATTTCCCCGGGCTGTTGTTGCTGTCTCTGTTGAGTTTTCCCGGGCTGTTGTTGCTGTCTCTGTTGAGTTTTCCCGGGCTGTTGTTGCTGTCTCTGTTGAGTTTCCCCTGGCTGTTGTTGCTGTACTCTGTGGATGTATTTTTGATGTGTTTCGAGAGTTTTGCTATTTCCGGCGCCTGGCCCCGGGCCAGGCTTGACTAGTACTTGCCTGGTTAACCAGGCTGTTGTTGCTGTCTGGCGGACCGCTGACTCACATAACCATCACAGTCTGGTTGGTCTGGCATGTGGTGGAGGAACTTTGTCAAGTTTCCTCTTGATGACTTATGCATTGTTCCCCAGGGACGAGGGACGAGGAGCGGGTCAAACTTCTTCCCTCCAACTTTTCCACAGTACAAGGAAGGGGTCCTTTCCGCAGTACAAGGAAGGGCTCCTTTCCACAGTACAAGGAAGGGGTCCTTTCCGCAGTACAAGGAAGGGCTCCTTTCCACAGTACAAGGAAGGGGTCCTTTCCGCAGTACAAGGAAGGGCTCCTTTCCACAGTACAAGGAAGGGGTCCCTTCCACAGTACAAGGAAGGGATCAGGAATTTCAACTTCATGGAAGCCCAGTTTTAAGATTTCCTTGTAAGAAGTTTCGGCTTGTTGCTCTAAACCAGCCTGATACCTTCTCTCCTGAAGCACTCTTGTAGTCACTGCAGAGCTCTCCCTGACACACCATCTACAGCACCAGTCTGAGAGATGTGTGCTTCCTGAAGCACTCTTGTAGTCACTGCAGAGCTCTCCCTGACACACCATCTACAGCAACAGTCTGAGAGATGTGTGCTTCCTGAAGCACTCTTGCAGTCACTGTAGAGCTCTCCCTGACACACCATCTACAGCAACAGTCTGAGAGATGTGTGCTTCCACCTCTTGCAGTCACTGTAGAGCTCTCCCTGACACACCATCTTCAGCAACAGTCTGAGAGATGTGTGCTTCCTGAAGCACTCTTGCAGTCACTGTAGAGCTCTCCCTGACACACCATCTACAGCAACAGTCTGAGAGATCCCTGTACCGACTTCACCATCAGCTTTACTGGTTCTCACATTAGAGTGATTAGGTAGCTTAAGGAAGTTGTTGTCTCTCAGACGTTTGTTGTACCATTTGACCACTTCCCAGGGTGCGACCCACAACAGTCGATTAGCACCCAGGTGCCTATTTACTGCTAGGTGAACAGGGACAATGGGAATAAGGAGAGGTTAGGAAAGATTCGTCAGGAAACAGGACGAGTTTTATCTGACGATGGTCTTGTCCACACGTATGTGTTAGTGAATTACCAGTTGTCAAAGGCACTTGTTGATAGACACTTGGCCTGTTGTTTGTAGTTCGTGGTGTGTGTGTGTGTGTGTGTGTGTGTGTGTATGCGTGGAGATGGAGGAAGGGGTTAGTGGTTTAAGGAGCAGTTTGGCAAGTTGCAGAATGTCCGGGGCAGCCAAGGTCATCATGGAGGGCCCCGGGTGCCTCCTGACCCTCGCGTCCTCCTCTCATGTGTACATGGTAATGTACTCTCTGGTGGTGATGTACTCTCTCTGGAGGTAATGTACTCTCTCCGGTGGTGATGTACTCTCTCTCTGGTAGTGATGTACTCTCTGGTGGTGATGTACTCTCTCTCTGGTAGTGATGTACTCTCTCTGGAGGTAATGTACTCTCTCCGGTGGTGATGTACTCTCTTTCTGGTAGTGATGTACTCTCTTTGGTAGTGATGTACTCTCTCTGGTGATGTACTCTCTCTGCTGATGTACTTTCTCTGAAGATGATGTACTATGGAAGTGATGTACTCTCTCTCTATGGTGGTGATGTACTCTGGAGAAAATGTACTCTCTCCATGGAGGTGATGTACTCACCCGGGTCCTCGTGATCCACCAGGCTATGAATGCCGCCGCTGGCGCCGCTGCCAGCGCCTCAGCCCACACAAACCTTCAGAGTAGTCAGACTGGCGCCGAGACTAACGAAAACCCTGTATCACCTGTGTCCTGAATACCTGTATCATGTATCTCCTGTGTCCTAAATACCTGTATCTTGTATCTCCTGTGTCATGTATCTCCTGTGTCCTGTATATCCTGTATCCTGAATACCTGTATTCTGTATCTCCTGTATCCTGTATCTCCTGAGTCCGGTATCCTGAATATCTGTGTCTCCTGTGTCCTGAATACCTGTTTTATAATCCTGGTGATTGCACTCTTGTTTCGTAATCCTGGTGACTGTACTCTAGTTTATATAATCCTGGTGTGTGTACTCTGCACCGTAATTCTGGTGTGTGTACTCTGCACCGTAATTCTGGTGTGTGTACTCTGCATCGTAATCCTGGTGTGTGTACTCTGCACCGTAATCCTGGTGTGTGTACTCTGCACCGTAATCCTGGTGTGTGTACTCTGCACCACCGTAATCCTGGTGTGTGTACTCTGCATCGTAATCCTGGTGTGTGTACTCTGCATCGTAATCCTGGTGTGTGTACTCTGCATCGTTATCCTGGTGTGTGTACTCTGCACCGTAATCCTGGTGTGTGTACTCTGCACCGTAATCCTGGTGTGTGTACTCTGCATCGTAATCCTGGTGTGTGTACTCTGCACCGTAATCCTGGTGTGTGTACTCTGCACCGTAATCCTGGTGTGTGTACTCTGCACCGTTATCCTGGTGTGTGTACTCTGCACCGTAATCCTGGTGTGTGTACTCTGCACCGTAATCCTGGTGTGTGTACTCTGCACCGTAATCCTGGTGTGTGTACTCTGCACCGTAATCCTGGTGTGTGTACTCTGCACCGTAATCCTGGTGTGTACTCTGCACCGTAATCCTGGTGTGTGTACTCTGCACCGTAATCCTGGTGTGTGTACTCTGCACCGTAATCCTGGTGTGTACTCTGCATCGTAATCCTGGTGTGTGTACTCTGCATCGTAATCCTGGTGTGTGTACTCTGCACCGTAATCCTGGTGTGTACTCTGCATCGTAATCCTGGTGTGTGTACTCTGCACCGTAATCCTGGTGTGTACTCTGCATCGTAATCCTGGTGTGTGTACTCTGCATCGTAATCCTGGTGTGTGTACTCTGCATCGTAATCCTGGTGTGTGTACTCTGCACCGTAATCCTGGTGTGTGTACTCTGCATCGTAATCCTGGTGTGTGTACTCTGCACCGTAATCCTGGTGTGTACTCTGCATCGTAATCCTGGTGTGTGTACTCTGCATCGTAATCCTGGTGTGTACTCTGCATCGTAATCCTGGTGTGTGTACTCTGCACCGTAATCCTGGTGTGTGTACTCTGCATCGTAATCCTGGTGTGTGTACTCTGCACCGTAATCCTGGTGTGTACTCTGCATCGTAATCCTGGTGTGTGTACTCTGCATCGTAATCCTGGTGTGTACTCTGCATCGTAATCCTGGTGTGTGTACTCTGCACCGTAATCCTGGTGTGTACTCTGCATCGTAATCCTGGTGTGTGTACTCTGCATCGTAATCCTGGTGTGTGTACTCTGCACCGTAATCTTGGTGTGTGTACTCTGCACCGTAATCCTGGTGTGTGTACTCTGCATCGTAATCCTGGTGTGTGTACTCTGCACCGTAATCCTGGTGTGTGTACTCTGCATCGTAATCCTGGTGTGTGTACTCTGCATCGTAATCCTGGTGTGTGTACTCTGCACCGTAATCCTGGTGTGTGTACTCTGCACCGTAATCCTGGTGTGTGTACTCTGCATCGTAATCCTGGTATGTGTACTCTGCACCGTAATCCTGGTGTGTGTACTCTGCACCGTAATCCTGGTGTGTGTACTCTGCATCGTAATCCTGGTGTGTGTACTCTGCATCGTAATCCTGGTGTGTGTACTCTGCACCGTAATCCTGGTGTGTGTACTCTGCACCGTAATCCTGGTGTGTGTACTCTGCATCGTAATCCTGGTGTGTGTACTCTGCACCGTAATCCTGGTGTGTGTACTCTGCACCGTAATCCTGGTGTGTGTACTCTGCACCGTAATCCTGGTGAGTGTCATTAAATACCAAGTGCTGAAAACCGAACACTATCTTGAGTACCTAACAAAACCAGCCCCAAACATCGAGGCCTGGTGCTGGTCCGGGCCGCCAGCCCCAAACATCGAGGCCTGGTGCTGGTCCGGGCCGCGGGGGAGGAGGGGAACTTTGACCCCCTAAATACTGTCCAGGTAAACTTCTTGTTGCCTGGCGATTTCAATTTCCCTGTAAAACGGAAACATAAAGCACAAGACAACAGAAGAAATCCCAGGAGCCAGTTGATACAAACAGCCTTCACACAGTCGACAAATTATGACTGCAAGATAATTCTCCTTCAAGCAGGAGACAGCAGAGCCGACCAGACTAGAAAATACCCTCGACCTTATATTGTATTCACAGTGAAAATCTGTGATAAATAACTTGTTGACCGACTGAAGACAGATTCCAGGCTGAGGGACTGATTACCTCAGCTTTTGTATATTGTTGTACATTCTTCACATTATATCCTTGAATTTGTACTGATAAAATCCCTTGTTGTTGCACATTTGTCTAATTCTCCATCTTGTCTGTACTGTACACCATTCATGTACATCTCAGTTTACTGTACACCATTCATGTACATCTCAGTTTACTGTACACCATTCATGTACATCTCAGTTTACTGTACACCATTCATGTACATCTCAGTTTACTGTACACCATTCATGTACATCTCAGTTTACTGTACACCATTCATGTACATCTCAGTTTCGACACCAGAAACAATCACGACCTTCAAAAAAAATCACGACCTTGGTGAAATAATCTGACAAGAAAATATGACTGACATGGATATGAAGCAGTGCCAGTAGAAGATGAACTTAGTGGCACTACAAGTATGCTTATGACACGTAGTACCATTAAGAAATAAGAGAAGCAAGTTAAAGAGAGAGAGAGAGAGAGAGAGAGAGAGAGAGAGAGAGAGAGAGAGAGAGGTGCTCCATCTACAGACGAAGACGAAGAGTCACAAACCTTCTCAGTGGCTGCAGACTTTCTGAAGAACGAAAACAAATATTATTAGAGGGAAGGCGAGAAAATACTGAGCTCAGTCTGAAATTAATAGAAATCCTAAATACTTTTTCGTGACGTGCAACAAGCAGGACAACAACCACATCCAGTGTTGCACGCTGCTCAGCCTGGCTACTGCAACATCAGACTGCCAGTAGTACATGTGATCAAGACTAAGCCTGACTACTAGAGAAGGTGGAACCTACACTGATGACAACAAAGAAATAAGTGAAATGATTAAGTTGCAACATCAGTCTGTGTTGAGCGAGTCATTAATCAGACTATGGAGCAAAACTCTCCTCCAGGCTGAGGGACTGACCACCTCAAAACTAAGTCTTCAAGGGTGATGGACTGATGACATCGTCTTTGCATATCTACTGCTTCTGCTGCCTCTTCTGTACTCGACTGAAGAAGCCTACCGTGTAGGCGAAACGTTTCGGAATCAAGATACCTAATTGTTGCACATAAGTCTTATCATAATATTTGCATGTATGAAAGAGAGCGAGCAAAGGTCAGCAACACCCTGACGAGCAGTCAAGTCAACAAGGACGTGCCAGAGCACCACTCTTGAAACCGGTCACAGGCACGTCACTGGCAGAAAGTGCTGAGGGCAGGCGGTCGCTGTCCTCCACCGAAGTGATTTGAATGCCAAATTTGGCATCGCGTAAAAAAAACAGAAAGTTGCGAGACTATGTGTTCCTCATCTCTAACCTGCGTCTTATATGATGAAAACCAGCAGGGGTGTGAGGACAGTCCTGCTGAAGCAGCAGGGGTGTGAGGACAGTCCCTGCTGAAGCAGCAGGGGTGTGAGGACAGTCCCTGCTGAAGCAGCAGGGGTGTGAGGACAGTCCCTGCTGAAGCAGCAGGGGTGTGAGGACAGTCCCTGCTGAAGCAGCAGGGGTGTGAGGACAGTCCCTGCTGAAGCAGCAGGGGTGTGAAACAGTCAATGCTGAAGCAGCAGGGGTGTGAGGACAGTCCCTGCTGAAGCAGCAGGGGTGTGAGGACAGTCCCTGCTGAAGCAGCAGGGGTGTGAGGACAGTCAATGCTGAAGCAGCAGGGGTGTGAGGACAGTCCCTGCTGAAGCAGCAGGGGTGTGAGGACAGTCAATGCTGAAGCAGCAGGGGTGTGAGGACAGTCCCTGCTGAAGCAGCAGGGGTGTGAGGACAGTCCCTGCTGAAGCAGCAGGGGTGTGAGGACAGTCCCTGCTGAAGCAGCAGGGGTGTGAGGACAGTCCCTGCTGAAGCAGCAGGGGTGTGAAAACAGTCAATGCTGAAGCAGCAGGGGTGTGAGGACAGTCCCTGCTGAAGCAGCAGGGGTGTGAGGACAGTCAATGCTGAAGCAGCAGGGGTGTGAGGACAGTCAATGATGAAGCAGCAGGGGTGTGAGGACAGTCCCTGCTGAAGCAACAGGGGTGTGAGGACAGTCCCTGCTGAAGGAGCAGGGGTGTGAGGACAGTCCCTGCTGAAGCAGCAGGGGTGTGAGGACAGTCCCTGCTGAAGCAGCAGGGGTGTGAGGACAGTCAATGCTGAAGCAGCAGGGGTGTGAGGACAGTCCCTGCTGAAGCAGCAGGGGTGTGAGGACAGTCCCTGCTGAAGCAGCAGGGGTGTGAGGACAGTCCCTGCTGAAGCAGCAGGGGTGTGAGGACAGTCCCTGCTGAAGCAGCAGGGGTGTGAGGACAGTCCCTGCTGAAGCAGCAGGGTGTGAGGACAGTCCCTGCTGAAGCAGCAGGGGTGTGAGGACAGTCCCTGCTGAAGCAGCAGGGGTGTGAGAACAGTCCCTGCTGAAGCAGCAGGGTGTGAAACAGTCAATGCTGAAGCAGCAGGGGTGTGAGGACAGTCAATGCTGAAGCAGCAGGGGTGTGAGGACAGTCAATGCTGAAGCAGCAGGGGTGTGAGGACAGTCCCTGCTGAAGCAACAGGGGTGTGAGGACAGTCCCTGCTGAAGCAGCAGGGGTGTGAGGACAGTCCCTGCTGAAGCAGCAGGGGTGTGAGGACAGTCCCTGCTGAAGCAGCAGGGGTGTGAGGACAGTCAATGCTGAAGCAGCAGGGGTGTGAGGACAGTCCCTGCTGAAGCAGCAGGGGTGTGAGGACAGTCAATGCTGAAGCAGCAGGGGTGTGAGGACAGTCCCTGCTGAAGCAGCAGGGGTGTGAGGACAGTCCCTGCTGAAGCAGCAGGAGTGTGAGGACAGTCCCTGCTGAAGCAGCAGGGGTGTGAGGCTACTGCACTTCTGAACAAACAGATATGTGAGGATACAAGGTGAGAACAGTGTCCCATTGAAGGAGCAGGAAGGTGAGGCACAACCTCACTGAACCAGGAGGGAAGGTGAGGCACAACCTCACTGAACAAGGATACAGCCTCACTGAACAAGGATACAGCCTCACTGAACAAGGATACAGCCTCACTGAACAAGGATACAGCCTCAATGAACAAGGATACAGCCTCAATGAACAAGGATACAGCCTCAATGAACAAGGATACACTCCTCAAACTGGATTTCGGCAGCGCTGTACATAATTATATTTTGAAAAGTGAATATCATCTCCACACTTTACCTGTTATTGCCCTTCACCGTGTGTGGTGTTCACCCTCACACTGGTGTTCACCCTCACACTTGTGTTCACCCTCACACTGGCGTTCACCCTCACACTGGTGTTCATCCTCACACTGGTGCTCAAACTCACACTGGTGCTCAAACTCACACTGGTGTTCACCCTCACACTGGTGTTCACCCTCACACTGGTATTCACCCTCACACTGGTGTTCACCCTCTCACTGGTGTTCACCCTCACACTGGTATTCACCCTCACACTGGTGCTCACACTTGTACTCTACACAGGTACTGGGCAGGCAGACAACAACGACCCAGGGAGGTACTACCTCCCAGTTCAAAGTGTGTGAGATTTTAATTCCTTTGTTTTGAGTGTGGCAGCCTAGCCATCGTTTGTGTCAGTCTGATGAACACATGACAGGTAACTATTACAAACTTCTACCTACGTTCACTATATGCAATCCTTCACTCTCCTATGAGCTTCTGAACACTTGTCACTCCTGTAATATTGCCTTTCCATCCTAAGAGGCCTAGTCTGAACCTAGGAGGCCTGGTCTGAACCTAGGAGGCCTGGTCTGAACCTAGGAGGCCTGGTCTGAACCTAGGAGGCCTGGTCTGAACCTAGGAGGCCTGTTCTGAACCTAGGAGGCCTGGTCTGAACCTAGGAGGCCTGGTCTGAATTTAGGAGGCCTGGTCTGAACCTAGGAGGACTGGTCTGAACCTAGTAGGGTTGGTCTGAAAATAGGAGGCTTGGTCTGAATCTAGGAGGCCTGGTCTGAGTCTAGGAAGCCTGGCCTGAATCTAGGAGTCCTGGTCTGAACCTAGAAAGCCTGGTTTGAGACCACTGTATGTGGAAGACACTATCCGGAACCATTAACAAAATACTAGATAACATTCTCTCACTACACTCTCATAGTTGTGTTGTCGCTACACTCTCACACCTGTGCTCACACATGTGAAAACACCTTCACATACACAGATGTGTGGTCTTGACCTTGCATGTGTCACACACATACACACACAGCATGTACTGTATCAGACACGAGAAACGGTGTGGACTCCATCAGAGTTGTCAGAGGTATTGCGGACACTGGGTCTAGTTATGTCCTTAATGGTTTGCGATGAAAGCCACAACAGCCGCGTCAATTTTAGCTTAATGGAGGATGGTTGTAACAGCAGTGGCAATGTTACCGCTGGGAGGAACCACACGCCTTATAAGTTTGTCGTTCTTCGTGTTGGTTCCCAAGATGCCTCGTGCCTTCCACCTGCAGTCTGCAGTATTCTGCAGAAACTCAAGTCTAGCAAAGCTGTCGGAGATTTAGCAGCATTTCCCCTGTAGCTCGTTAGTGCTGCAAACTCAACACATTCAGAAGAATTGGACCATGACACTACGCTTGTTTTTTAGTTCATGATGAGAGAAGGAGTGGATAAGGTGTTGCATGCAAAGAGTATGTAACCTTTATTCGGAGCATGTTAACACACCCACATAGGCTCCCCTCCAACCAGCGAACCATCGTTAAGGGTTTGGCGATGGGGCCCCATCATCAAATCAACTACTCGGTTCAGCCAATTATAATGCGAGTTTAACAATGACAAAGGTGACGTGGATACCACTCGCAGTTTGTCATTGGAATTCCTGCATTGAGCTGGTTGTGGAAGGTTGCCTTGACAACTGTGGCGTGCACTAAATACTACTCTGTCTGTATATAGTGTACATATGTGTAAAGCCCTTTTCTATTTAATTGGTGAAGGAAAAGACAAAAGTCTTATATAATCATAGATTGGTGAAGGAAATACAAATTCAACGCATCTTCTACTGTGTTTCTTTGCTCCAAGCTCCCTTTTACACTCAGGATAACAGGCCATTGAACCTGACGTTGTAATATAAGGTCATCCTTAGAGAGAAATAATATAAAATACCGCAGAGATGGATAAAAACACAAATGCAGCATAATGCGATCCTTGACTGACTAAAGCATGTGTGTTATTATCCACCAAGGTGATCCATACTGGTGGGTTTTCTGTAAACATTGATTTTGAGAACATCGAGGAAGAGACTCTTTCTTCTTCAAGGATAAACTGTATTCTACACTGTTGAATGTAACTCAAAGATCCCCAAGTTTGAGACTTCTAGGTGCAATAACAAGATGTCCTCAACATATCGGCCCCAAGTGACGTTCGGGAGGATCATAATGAACAAATACTCTAAAGACGCCCCATCACTGAAAGGTGAACCCATGGCCATGCCAAATTTATGTTTGAAGAAGTTATCATCGAAGGAAAAGTAATTGAAGTTGACACACACAGTTCAATGAGATTAATAAAATTGTGGGAACCGAGTGGTAACTTTTAAATCAGATGTGATGGCGCTGTCAAGTAGGCTTGTGACACAGTACAACACAGAGAGCAGTACAGTAGCCAGTAGGCTTGTGACACAGTACAACACAGAGAGCAGTACAGTAGCCAGTAGGCTTGTGACACAGTACAACACAGAGAGCAGTACAGTAGCCAGTAGGCTTGTGACACAGTACAACACAGAGAGCAGTACAGTAGCCAGTAGGCTTGTGACACAGTACAACACAGAGAGCAGTACAGTAGCCAGTAGGCTTGTGACACAGTACAACACAGAGAGCAGTACAGTAGCCAGTAGGCTTGTGCCACAGTACAACACAGAGAGCAGTACAGTAGCCAGTAGGCTTGTGACACAGTACAACACAGAGAGCAGTACAGTAGCCAGTAGGCTTGTGACACAGTACAACACAGAGAGCAGTACAGTAGCCAGTAGGCTTGTGACACAGTACAACACAGAGAGTGACACAGTACAACACAGAGAGTGACACAGTACAACACAGAGAGTGACACAGTACAACACAGAGAGTGACACAGTACAACACAGAGTGACACAGTACAACACAGAGTGACACAGTACAACACAGAGAGCAGTACAGTAGCCAGAGGAACAACAGGAAAGGCACTATAATGGATCAAGTAATACCCAACAGGAAGGAAACAACGAGAGATTCTCCAAGATGTCTCTGTATGGGTGGGCGAGTGTGTGAGGCGAGTGTGTGAGGCGAGTGTGTGAGACGAGTGTGTGAGGCGAGTGTGTGAGGCGAGTGTGTGAGGCGAGTGTGTGAGGCGAGTGTGTGAGACGAGTGTGTGAGACAAGTGTGTGAGGCGAGTGTGTGAGACGAGGTGTGAGGCGAGTGTGGAGACGAGTGTGTGAGACGAGTGTGTGAGACGAGTGTGTGAGGCGAGTGTGTAGACGAGTGTGAGGCGAGTGTGTGAGACGAGTGTGGAGGCAAGTGTGGAGGCGAGTGGTGAGACGAGGTGTGAGGCGAGTGTGTGAGGCGAGTGTGGAGGCGAGTGTGTGAGGCGAGTGTGGAGACGAGTGTGTGAGGCGAGTGTGTGAAGCGAGTGTGTGAGACGAGTGTGGAGGCGAGTGTGTGAGGGAGTGTGTGAGGCGAGTGTGTGAGGCGAGTGTGTGAGGCGAGTGTGTGAGGCGAGTGTGTGAGACGAGTGTGTGAGGCGAGTGTGTGAGGCGAGTGTGTGAGGCGAGTGTGTGAGACGAGTGTGTGAGGCGAGTGTGTGAGACGAGTGTGTGAGGCGAGTGTGTGAGACGAGTGTGTGAGGCGAGGTGTGAGGCGAGTGTGTGGGGGCGAGTGTGTGAGGCGAGTGTGGAGACGAGGTGTGAGACGAGGTGTGAGGCGAGTGTGTGAGGCGAGTGTGTGAGGCGAGTGGTGTGAGGCGAGTGTGTGAGGCAGTGTGTGAGGCGAGGTGTGGAGGCGAGTGTGTGAGACGAGTGTGTGAGGCGAGTGTGTGAGGCGAGTGTGTGAGGCGAGTGTGGAGACGAGTGTGGAGGCGAGTGTGAGACGAGTGTGTGAGGCAGTGTGTGAGGCGAGTGTGTGAGACGAGTGTGTGAGGCGAGTGTGTGAGGCGAGGTGGGGAAGGCGAGTGTGGAGACGAGTGTGTGAGGCGAGTGTGGAGACGAGTGTGGAGGCGAGTGTGTGGGCGAGGTGTGAGGCGAGTGTGTGAGGCGAGTGTGAGACGAGTGTGTGAGGCGAGTGTGTGAGGCGAGTCTGTGAGACGAGTGTGTGAGGCGAGGTGTGAGGCGAGTGTGTGAAACGAGTGTGTGAGACGAGTGTGTGAGGCGAGTGTGTGAGGCGAGTGTGTGAGGCGAGTGTGTGAGACGAGTGTGTGAGGCGAGTGTGTGAGACGAGTATGTGAGACGAGTGCGTGAGGCGAGTGTGTGAGGCGAGTGTGTGAGGCGAGTGTGTGAGGCGAGTGTGCGAGGCGAGTGTGTGAGGCGAGTGTGTGAGGCGAGTGTGTGAGGCGAGTGTGATGCGGAGCCTCATAACCCACAGACTACTTCTGATCTGGATAAATGATTTAACTAATTCATTAATTAATTAGTCAAACACAATAACTGAGGTAAAAAGTCCACTCCAGATTTTATTTTCACTCCACTATTTCTCTCTCACTCAGTCACTGTTCCCACCAGTGACACAGATACATGCGGCGGTAAATAAATGAACTGGAATATGAAATGTAGTGCTATAATATTTATATATAAATGGGCGGGAGGTTTAAAGGTCAAGTGAAAGGAGAATTTAAGAGAGACTTTAAAAGACTTCTATTTACTAACAGCAAGTACAGTATATAGTGGTACAAAAATATCAATATTAAGTTACTGTTAATATAGAGCAGTCTATTTCACTTCTGTCAATGATACACCAGGATGGGGGAATGTATTAATGGGGGAATGTATTAATTGGGGAACTGTATTAATGGGGGAACTGTATTAATGGGGGATGCAGAACTGAAAGGTTAAATAAAATAAATAGTACTCCGAAGATTGTTCCTTGTCATTTAGTGACAACCAGGACCTTTACCTGTGATTTTGATATACCTTTGATGAGCTTCGAGAGTTCTACTCTCGGAGTCCGGCCCATGACCAGGTTTGTCTGGTGCTTGCCTGGTCAACACACACACACACACACACTCGACCCCTGCAACTACACATAGGTGAATACACACACACACACACACACATTATAATGCCTCACCTAGCCAAGCATGTAAGGAAACTAGAGAAAGTGCAAAGGTTTGCAACAAGACTAGTCCCGGAGCTAAGGGATATGTCCTACGAGGAGAGGTTAAGGGAAATTGCCCTGACGACACTGGAGGACAGGAGAGATAGGGGATATAATATAAGGACATATAAAATACTGAGAGGAATCGACAAGGTGGACAGAGACAGGATGTGACAGAGATGGGACACAGCAACAAGGGGACAACAGTTGGAAGTTGCAGACTCAGATGAACCACAGGGATGTTAGGAAGTATTTCTTCAGACACAGAGTTGTCAGGAAGTGGAATAGTCTGGCAAGTGATGTAGTGGAGGCAGGATCCATACATAGCTTTAAGAAGAGGTATGATAAAGCTCATGGAGCGGGAAGAGGGATCGAGTAGCTGCCAGTGAAGAGGCAGGGCCAGGAACTGTGACTCGACCCTGCAACCACAACTAGGTGAGTAGAACTAGATGAGTACACACACACACAGAGGGACATCTGAGGGTGGCAGCAGGGAAAGGGTCCATCGGCCTCACCCTGGCAAGGTCGTCCAGTATGGTCGTCGTCATGTTCAACTTGTCGTTCATTTTAGGCAGCCAATTTCAGGTTACATTAGGTTATGTTGCGTACATCTGGCAACGCTTGGTGCTCCACACTCAAACTTGGTTCGGACATTTTCACACGTAACAGTAACACATGTGTAGCACAGGTGTTGTTGTGTTACATGTGTGTGTGTGTATGTACTCACCTAGTTGTGGTTGCAGGGGTCGAGTCATAGCTCCTGGCCCCCGCCTCTTCACTGGCCGCTACTGGGTCACTCTCCCTGCGTCATGAGCTTTATCATACCTCTTCTTAAAGCTATGAATGGATCCTGCCTCCACTACATCGCTTCCCAAACTATTCCACTTCCCGACAGCTCTGTGACTGAAGAAATACTTCCTAACATCTCTGTGATTCATCTGAGTCTTCAACTTCCAACTGTGTCCCCTTGTTGCTGTGTCCCATCTCTGGAACATTCTGTCTCTGTCCACTTTGTCAATTCCTCTCAGTATTTTATATGTCGTTATCATGTCGTCCCTATCTCTCCTGTCCTCCAGTGTCGTCAGGTCGATTTCCCTTAACCTCTCCTCGTAGGACATACCCCTTAGCTCTGGGACTAGTCTTGTTGCAAACCTTTGCACTTTCTCTAGTTTCTTTACGTGCTTGGCTAGATGTGGGTTCCAAACTGGTGCTGCATACTCCAGTATGGACCTAACGTACACAGTGTACAGGGTCCTGAACGATTCCTTATTAAGATGTCGGAATGCTGTTCTTAGGTTTGCTAGGCGCCCATATGCTGCAGCAGTGATTTGGTTGATGTGCGCCTCAGCAGATGTGCCTGGTGTTATACTCACCCCAAGATCTTTTTCCTTGAGTGAGGTTTGTAGTCTCTGGCCCCCTAGACTGTACTCCGTCTACGGTCTTCTTTGCCCTTCCCCAATCTTCATGACTTTGCACTTGGTGGTGTTGAACTCCAGGAGCTAATTGCTGGACCAGGCTTGCAGCCTGTCCAGATCCCTTTGTAGTTCTGTCTGGTCCTCGTCCGATTGAATTCTTCTCATCAAATTCACATCATCTGCAAACAGGGACACTGCGGAGTCTATTCCTTCCGTCATGTCGTTCACAAATACCAGAAACAGCACCGGTCCTAGGACTGACCCCTGTGGAACCCCACTCGACACAGGCGCCCACTCTGACACCTCGCCACGTACCATGACTCGCTGCTGTCTTCCTGACAGGTATTCCCTGATCCATTGTAGTGCCTTCCCTGTTATCCCTGCCTGGTCCTCCAGCTTCTGCACTAATTTCTTGTGTTGGAACTGTGTCAAACGCCTTCTTATAGTCCAAGAATATGCAATCTACCCACCCCTCTCTCTCTTGTCTTACTGCTGTCACCCTGTCATAGAACTCCAGTAGGTTTGTGACACAGGATTTCCTGTCCCTGAAACCGTGTTGGCCGTCGTTGATAAGCTCATTCGTTTCTAGGTGTTCCACCACTCTTCTCCTGATAATATTCTCCATGACCTTGCATACTATACATGTCAGTGACACTGGTCTGTAGTTTAGTGCTTCATGTCTGTCTCCTTTTTTAAAGATTGGGACTACATTCACTGTCTTCCATACCTCAGGTAATCTTCTTGTTTCGATAGATGTGTTAAATATTGTTGTTAGGGATAAACATAGCGCCTCTGGTACCTCTCTCAGGACCCATGGAGAGATTTTATCCGGCCCCGTCGCCTTTGAGGTATCTAGCTCACTCAGCAGCCTCTTCACTTCTTCCTCGGTTGCATGTATTGTGTCCAACACTTGATGGTGTACCCCACCTCTCCGTCTTTCTGGAGTCCCTTCTGTCTCCTCTGTGAACACTTCTTTGAATCTCATGTTGAGTTCCTCACATACTTCGTGGTCGTTTCTTGTGATCTCTCCTCCTTCCTTCCTTAGCCTGATCACCTGGTCCTTGACTGTTGTTTTCCTCCTGATGTGGCTGTACAACAGTTTTTTGTTCATCCTCTCCTCTCTCTCTTGTAGTGTCCCTTACGTGTTGGTACATGAAGCTTTCCAGTACCACGTGTCCTCAAGACAGTGTTAGTGATGACCACGTGTCCTCAAGACATTGTCAGTGTTGACCACGTGTCCTCAAGACAGTGTCAATGTTGACCACGTTTCCTCAAGACAGTGTCAGTGTTGACCACGTGTCCTCAAGACAGTGTCAGTGTTGACCACGTGTCCTCAAGACTGTCAGTGTTGACCACGTGTCCTCAAGACAGTGTCAGTGTTGACCACGTGTCCTCAAGACAGTGTCAGTGTTGACCATGTGTCCTCAAGACAGTGTCAGTGTTGACCATGTGTCCTCCAGACAGTGCCAGTGTTAAGCAGACTAATACAATCAATCATGTGTCAAGATAGCACACGTGTGTGGCAGTACTGGTGAAAGTTGTTTATATCCTGACAACCTTGGTAACCATCACACGCTTGTCATATCTACGTCACCCCTCTGAAGCTTTACTCTCCTGCACTCATTCACTCATCCCTGCTCATTCACTCACCCATATTCACACACATTCGTCCTCTTACTCACAGTTAATGGTCTTCAGATAATTGGATACTTCAGGTAACTTCAAGTTACCTTGCGCTCCTACATACAGTGACGAGTGAATAATGAGTGATGGTGGGTGAGGAAGGGAACACCAGGAGAGGGGAAGAGAGGGAGGGGAATGAAGGGGCGAGGAGAAGGAGGAGGGAAGGGGAGATAAAACAGGTTCAGACATATGGTCACTACTCAATAAACAACCTTGGCGTGCAGCAGTCCTACTTTTCTTTTAAACGCCTGATCAACCAGGCCGTTGGTGCTAGCGGACCGCAAGGCCCACGTAGCCATCACTCCCGGGAGAAGAGAGGGGGGGGGATGGAAGATGAGGATCCTGAAGCAGAGAGTGATCGAGTTTCACAAGACAACCACTGTAGCCAAGGTCAAGACAATGATAGGGCGCATCATGTGAACTATCAAAACAAGAAGCCTAGCCGGTGGTGGTGGTACTTTGGCAAGCACTTGCGCACTCCGGCAAGCACTTGCGCACTCCGGCAAGCACTTGCGCACTCCGGCAAGCACTTGCGCACTCCGGCAAGCACTTGCGCACTCCGGCAAGCACTTACTCTCTCTCTCTCTCTCTCTCTCTCTCTCAAGAGTACTCCGCCTCAGCCTGCTGGCCACCTCAGAGTACTCCGCCTCAGCCTGCTGGCCACCTCAGAGTACTCCGCCTCAGCCTGCTGGCCACCTCAGAGTACTCCGCCTCAGCCTGCTGGCCAACTCTCTGAGACACAACAAAATAGAGTTGTCTCGTAAACTATACATGGAAAAGTGAGTTAATCTCTGACTCTATACATGGAAGAGAGAGAGAGAGAATCTCCTTACTTATACCCGGACAATGGTTCAAATCGAAGTACCTAATACAAACACTAGGAACTTACAAGAAATTGCGTGTAAAAAATATACCTCATGGGAGCACCACAGACACCAGTGGTGCACACTGTGTTTACACAAGTGGTGCACACTGTGTTTACACCAGTGGTGCACAGCTGGTGAACACTGTTTACACCAGTGGTGCACAGCTGGTGAACACTGTGTTTACACCAGTGGTGCACAGCTGGTGAACACTGTGTTTACACCAGTGGTGCACAGCTGGTGAACACTGTGTTTACACCAATGGTGCACAGCTGGTGAACACTGTTTACACCAATGGTGCACAGCTGGTGAACACTGTGTTTACACCAGTGGTGCACAGCTGGTGAACACTGTGCTTACACCAGTGGTGCACAGCTGGTGAACACTGTGTTTACACCAGTGGTGCACAGCTGGTGGACACTGTGTTTACACCAGTGGTGCACAGCTGGTGGACACTGTTAACATCAGTGGTGCACAGCTGGTGAGCACTGTTTACACTAATGGTGCACAGCTGGTGAACACTGTGTTTACACCAGTGGTGCACAGCTGGTGAACACTGTGTTTACACCAGTGGTGTACAGCTGGTGAACACTGTGTTTACACCAGTGGTGCACAGCTGGTGGACACTGTTAACATCAGTGGTGCACAGCTGGTGAACACTGTGTTTACACCAGTGGTGCACAGCTGGTGAACACTGTTAACATCAGTGGTGCACAGCTGGTGAACACTGTGTTTACACCAGTGGTGCACAGCTGGTGAACACTGTGTTTACACCAGTGGTGCACAGCTGGTGAACACTGTGTTTACACCAGTGGTGCACAGCTGGTGGACACTGTTAACATCAGTGTTGCACAGCTGGTGAACACTGTTTACATCAGCGGTACACAGCTGGTGAACACTGTTAACATCAGTGGTGAACACTGTGTTTACATCAGCGGTACACAGCTGGTGAACACTGTGTTCACATCAGTGGTGCACAACTCTCTAGACTTCCACTGGTAAGCAACAAACAGCCTTCAAGGGAAACGAGACTTGTGCTGTAAGTGCCGCATCAGCCATCCTCTCAGTGTATAATAATAATAATTATAATAATAATAATAATAATAATAATAATAATAATAATAATAATAATAATAATAATATCTTTATTTCTACAAGTACATGTACAAGGTATACAGACCATAGCTGACATCAATGACATACTACTATATAGAAAGCCGCTTGTTATGCTGAGCATTTCTGGCAGATTAGGTCAGTTTTGTCCCAGGATGCCACCCACACCAGTCCACTAACACCCAGGTATTATTTTACTGATGGGTGAACATGGATAGCAGGTGTCTTAAGGAAACACATCCTAATGTTTCTACCCGTACAGGGTATCGAACCCCGGACCTCAGTGTGTGAGATGAGGGCGCTAGCGATCGAGTTACGGGACACGGTAACTACGGTATGCTAGCATGTAGCAATAGCCTGGTTAACGAGGGTAATGGTTTACTACCTCAGGTGAGTCACAGTAATGCTATACAGTCCCGTAGCTCGATTGGTAGCGCACTCATCTCACACACTGAGGTCCGTGATTCGATCCCCGGTACTGGTGGAAACATTAGGACGTGTTTCCTGTTCACCCATCAGTAAAATAGGTACCTGGGTGTTAGTGGACTGGTGTGGGTCGCATCCTGGGACAAAACTGACCTAATTTGCCCGAAATGCTCTGCATAACAAAGGGTTTTCTATATAGTAGTATGTTATTGATGTCAACTATGGTCTGTATACCTTGTACATGTACTGGTAGAAATAAAGATGTTATTATTATTATTATTATTATTAGTATTATACTACCTCACGTGAGCCACAGGAGAGAGAGAGAGAGAGAGAGAGAGAGAGAGAGAGAGAGGAGAGAGAGAGAGAGAGAGAGAGATAACAGACCACAGGTAGAGCACAACAGAGAATGGGAGGATGCTGGGAGGACAAGGAATGATTGAGGAGGCAGAGGAGAGGGAGAACGCTGGGAGAAAGAGAGAGGGATAATGATTAAGAGGGTAGAGGAGAAGAGGGATGGAGAGGGTGTGCAGGGGGAAGATAATGGCTCTGAGAAACTAGGAAGGGGAGATGACTCACACTATCTGTTATTTCACCTCCTCCTCCTCCTTTTGTATTCCTTTCTTTCATTATTTTTCTTCTTCTTTTTCTTCTCCTCCTCCTCTTCCTCTTCTCCTCATCCTTCTCGTCTTCTCTCCTCCTTCTAGTCTTCCTCTTCCTCCTCTTTCCTAACGCTTCCTGTTAACTTTCAAAAGGTTTATTTATTCTAGCTTAAGTTACCATTGCTTAAATTGAATTATGTTAGGTTAATTTGTACTAACTAAGGTTAGGTTAAGTTGAGTTAGGTTAGGTTAGGTTAAGTTGAGTTAGGTTAGGTTAGGTTAGGTTGAGTTGAGTTAGGTTAGGTTAGGTTAGGTTAGGTTGAGTTGGTTAGGTTAGGTTAGGTTAAGTTGAGTTAGGTTAGGTTAGGTTAAGTTGAGTTGAGTTAGGTTAGGTTAGGTTAGGTTAGGTTAAGTTGAGTTAGGTTAGGTTAGGTTAAGTTGAGTTAGGTTAGGTTAGTAGTTGAGTTGAGGTTAGGTTAGGTTAAGTTGAGTTGAGTTAGGTTAGGTTAGTTAGTTGAGTTAGGTTAGGTTAGGTTGAGTTGAGTTAGGTTAGGTTAGGTTAAGTTGAGTTGAGTTAGGTTAGGTTAGGTTAAGTTGAGTTAAGTTAGGTTAGGTTAAGTTGAGTTAGGTTAGGTTAGGTTGAGTTGAGTTAGGTTAGGTTAAGTTAAGTTGAGTTAGGTTAGGTTAGGTTAGGTTGAGTTAGGTTAGGTTAGGTTAAGTTGAGTTAGGTTAGGTTAGGTTAAGTTGAGTTAGGTTAGGTTAGGTTAAGTTGAGTTGAGTTAGGTTAGGTTAAGTTATGTTGAGTTAGGTTAGGTTAGGTTGAGTTGAGTTAGGTTAGGTTAAGTTTGGTTAGGTTAGGTTAAGTTAAGTTGAGTTAGGTTAGGTTAAGTTAAGTTGAGTTAGGTTAGGATAGGTTAAGTTAAGTTGAGTTAGGTTAGGTTAAGTTAAGTTGAGTTAGGTTAGGTTAGGTTAAGTTAAGTTGAGTTAGGTTAGGTTAGATTAAGACGAGTTAAGTTAGGTTAGGTTAAGTTAAGTAAGTTAAGTTGAGTTAGGTTAGGTTAAGTTAAGTTAGGTTAGGTTAGGTTAGGTTAGGTTAAGCTAAGTTAAGTTAAGTACTAACATACAGTTAACCAACACTAAGAATATAACATTATCTTAGGAAGCAAGGACATGAATAGCAACAAAGATGCGGTTGAGACATAGTGTCAGTAATATGTACAGAAGCATATTGATAATACACTTGTGTAGTGTATTATAAGTAATTCTAGTTATGTTATATTTGTGATCCCTTGTTACTTGTGACGTCAGAGGCCCACGCATGATAGGCCTCCCTCTCATTCCTGCGCTAGGCGTACAACTGGAGGCTGGGGGTATCTCTCCTCTCTTACTTAATATGTCACCAACCATGCCATACCAACGCAAGCACAACAGCCTGGCTGATCCCTCTAAAAACCTTGGATTTAGTTATGGTACGGAGCGAGAAGTGTCAAGAGTATAGACAATACTTGTGTAGTATATATTGTGATAGTTTCTTTTATATGCAGGCTCCCTGGTCAAGCCTTTAGTAAGGTGACCCCGGGTTGTGACCCCGGGTTGTGACCCCGGGTTGTGTCACACAAGAAGCTTTGTTCACACATTGCAAACGCCAGCAGATAGGAAACACACTTCGGGGTCACAACTGGAAGTCGAAAACTCAGATGAGTTACAGATGTTAGGAAGTATTTCTTCAGTCATAGAGTTGTCATTAAGTGGAACAATCTGGAGAGTGACGTAGTGGAGGCAGGATCCATACATAGCTTTAAGAAGAGGTTCGATAAAGCTCATGGAGCAGGAGAGAGAGATTGGACCTACTAGCGACCAACGATGATGCGGGGCCAAGAGCTGTGACTCGAACCCTGCAACCACTAATAGGTGAATACACGCTACACTGACTTAGACGCTGCATCATTCGGTACATCAAGAGCTGGTGGCCACCTTCACCCACTTGTAGTATGACGTCAGCTTGTCATGCTTATTACCCGGCCCAGTAACTCAACCCCACACTAACACCTCTGGGCAGTGTCAACCTGGGGTTTTTTCCTTTCAACGAGGCAAGAGCTGTGAGGTCGCCACACTAATGGATGTTCGGGTAACCACAACATCTGGATGACAAAGCAATCAAAACAGCCTTGTTAGCTGATAACTGCCACAGTTATTGCTTATTATTATAACCAGAACTCACTGCATGATGCTTTTAATGTCAGGTGATGCGTATGGGTCGTGGGCACGAGTGATGCTAGTCGTGAGGCACGTGTGATGCTTGTCTGGACGTGTGATGCTTGTCGTAGGCACGTGTGATGCTTGGTCGTGGGCACGAGTGATGCTAGGTCGTGGGCACGTGTGATGCTTGGTCGTGGGCACGTGTGATGCTAGGTCGTGGGCACGTGTGATGCTTGGTCGTGGGCACGTGTGATGCTTGGTCGTGGGCACGTGTGATGCTTGGTCGTGGGCACGTGTGATGCTTGGTCGTGGGCACGAGTGATGCTTGGTCGTGGGCACGTGATGCTGGTCTGTGTATGCTGGTCGTGGGCACGTGTGATGCTTGGTCGGGGCACGAGTGATGCTTGGTCGTGGGCACGGTGATGCTTGGTCCTGGGCACGTGATGCTTGTCGTGGCACGTGTGATGCTTGGTCGTGGGCACGAGTGATGCTTGGTCGTGGGCACGAGTGATGCTTGGTCGTGGGCACGTGTGATCTGGTCGTGGGCACTGTGATGCTTGGTCGTGGGCACGTGTGATGCTTGGTCGTGGGCACGTGTGATGCTTGGTCTTGGGCACGTGTGATGCTGTGGCACGTGTGATGCGGTCGTGGCACGGTGATGCTTGGTCGTGGGCACGAGTGATGCTGGTCGTGGGCACGTGTGATGCTAGGTCGTGGGCACTTGTGATGCTTGGTCGTGGGCACGTGTGATGCTTGGTCGTGGGCACGAGTGATGCTTGGTCGTGGACACGAGTGATGCTTGGTCGATGGGCACGTGTGATGCTTGGTCTTGGGCACGGTGATGCTTGGTCGTGGGCACGAGTGATGCTTGGTCGTGGGCACGGTGATGCGTCTGGTCGTGATGCGGTCGTGACGAGTGATGCTTGGTCGTGGGCACGTGTGATGCTTGGTCGTGGGCACGTGTGATGCTTGGTCGTGGGCACGTGTGATGCTTGGTCGTGGGCACGTGTGATGCTTGGTCGTGGGCACGTGTGATGCTTGGTCGTGGCACGTGTGATGCTTGGTCGTGGGCACGTGTGATGCTTGGTCGAGGGCACGTGTGATGCTTGGTCGTGGGCACGTGTGATGCTTGGTCGTGGGCACGGTGATGCTTGGTCGTGGGCACGTGTGATGCTTGGTCGTGGGCACGGTGATGCTTGGTCGTGGGCACGAGTGATGCTTGGTCGTGGGCACGTGTGATGCTTGGTCGTGGGCACGTGTGATGCTTGGTCGTGGGCACGAGTGATGCTTGGTCGTGGGCACGAGTGATGCTTGGTCGTGGGCACGTGATGCTAGGTCGTGTGTAATGCTTGGTCGTGGGCACGTGTGATGCTCGGTCGCGGGCACGAGTGATGCTTGGTCGTGGGCACGTGTGATGCTTGGTCGTGGGCACGTGTGATGCTTGGTCGTGGGCACGAGTGATGCTTGGTCGTGGGCACGTGTGATGCTTGGTCGTGGGCACGTGTGATGCTTGGTCGAGGGCACGTGTGATGCTTGGTCGTGGCACGTGTGATGCTTGGTCGTGGCACGAGTGATGCTTGGTCGTGGGCACGTGTGATGCTTGGTCGTGGGCACGTGTGATGCTTGGTCGTGGGCACGAGTGATGCTTGGTCGTGGGCACGTGTGATGCTTGGTCGTGGGCACGTGTGATGCTTGGTCGTGGCACGAGTGATGCTTGGTCGTGGGCACGAGTGATGCTTGGTCGTGGCACGTGATGCTAGGTCGTGTGTAATGCTTGGTCGTGGGCACGTGTGATGCTTGGTCGTGGGCACGAGTGATGCTTGGTCGTGGGCACGGTGATGCTTGGTCTTGGGCACGTGTGATGCTTGGTCGTGGGCACGTGTGATGCTTGGTCGTGGGCACGAGTGATGCTTGGTCGTGGGCACGTGTGATGCTTGGTCGTGGGCACGTGTGATGCTTGGTCGTGGGCACGAGTGATGCTTGGTCATGGGCACGTGTGATGCTTGGTCGTGGGCACGTGTGATGCTTGGTCGTGGCACGTGTGATGCTAGGTCGTGGGCACGTGTGATGCTTGGTCGTGGGCACGTGTGATGCTTGGTCGTGGGCACGAGTGATGCTAGGTCGTTGGCACGTGTGATGCTTGGTCGTGGGCACGTTTGATGCTTGGTCGTGGGCACGTGTGATGCTAGGTCGTGGGCACGTGTGATGCTTGGTCGTGGGCACGTGTGATGCTGGTCGTGGGCACGTGTGATGCTAGGTCGTGGGCACGAGTGATGCTTGGTCGTGGGCACGTGTGATGCTTGGTCGTGGGCACGTGTGATGCTGGTCGTGGGCACGAGTGATGCTAGGTCGTGGGCACGTGTGATGCTTGGTCGTGGGCACGTGTGATGCTTGGTCGTGGGCACGTGTGATGCTAGGTCGTCGGCACGAGTGATGCTTGTTCGTGGGCACGTGTGATGCTTGGTCGTGGGCACGTGTGATGCTAGGTCGTGGGCACGTGTGATGCTAGGTCGTGGGCCGCGAGGCCTGGTCACGGACCGGGCCGCGGGGGTGTTGACCCCCACTCCAGGTGTAGTATGGTTCACTGGGAAGCTCCGGAGTCCCGTTCACGATCCTCCTCCAGAACGTCGCATCTCAGGAAGCCTCCGGAGTCCCGTTCATGATCCTCCTCCAGAACGTCGCATCTCAGGAAGCATCCGGAGTCCCGTTCATGATCCTCCTCCAGAACGTCGCATCTCAGGAAGCATCCGGAGTCTCGTTCATGATCCTCCTCCAGAACGTCGCATCTCAGGAAGCCTCCGGAGTCTCGTTCATGATCCTCCTCCAGAACGTCGCATCTCAGGAAGCCTCCGGAACGGTGGATGAAGCCGGCAGCACCTTACTAAACACACACCTAAAGTCAGCACCTGATCAGCCGGGCTGTGGTTCGCACGTCGGTCTGCGTGCAGCCAGTAGTAACAGCCTTGCTGATCAGACCCTGATTCACCGCGAGGCCTGGTCACGGACCGGGCCGTGGGGGTGTTGACCCCCCTCCAGGTGTAGTATGGTTCACTGGGAAGCTCCGGAGTCCCGTTCACGATCCTCCTCCAGAACGTCGCATCTCAGGAAGCCTCCGGAGTCCCGTTCACGATCCTCCTCCAGAACGTCGCATCTCAGAAAGCATCAGGAGTTCCGTTCACGATCCTCCTCCAGAACGTCGCATCTCAGGAAGCATCCGGAGTCTCGTTCACGATCCTCCTCCAGAACGTCGCATCTCAGGAAGCATCCAGAGTCTCGTTCATGATCCTCCTCCAGAACGTCGCATCTCAGGAAGCATCCAGAGTCTCGTTCATGATCCTCCTCCAGAACGTCGCATCTCAGGAAGCCTCCGGAGTCTCGTTCATGATCCTCCTCCAGAACGTCGCATCTCAGGAAGCATCCGGAGTCTCGTTCATGATCCTCCTCCAGAACGTCGCATCTCAGGAAGCCTCCGGAGTCTCGTTCACTATCCTCCTCCAGAACGTCGCATCTCAGGAAGCATCCGGAGTCTCGTTCATGATCCTCCTCCAGAACGTCGCATCTCAGGAAGCCTCCGGAGTCTCGTTGAAATATTCAAGAGAAAAAGACATCTTGGTCAGTGATAAATATTCATGTGTAAAAAAGATTTTGAAAAATCCCGCCACGATCTACATGCATGGAACAATCTCTATTATGGAACAATATGCATCATGGAACAATCTCTATTATGGAACAATCTACATCATGGAACAATCTCTAACCTCCATCACGGAACGACCTCCATCATGGAACAATCTCTATTATGGAACGATCTGCATTATGGAACAATCCCTATTATGGAACAATCTGCATCATGGAACAATCTCTATTATGGAACAATCTCCATCATGGATCAATCTCTATTATATAATAATCTCCATCATAGAACAATCTCTATTATGGAACAATCTGCATCATGGAACAATCTCCATCATGGAACAATCTCTGACCTCCATCACGGAACGACCTGCATCATGGAACGACCTGCATCATGGAACGATTTATATAATGGTATTATTAGCTGCTTCATCTAAGTGAGTCAGGAAAGAGAGTCACCATCACCATCCTCTGAGTCACCATCCTCTGAGTCACCATCACCATCCTCTGAGTCACCATCCTCTGAGTCACCATCACCATCCTCTGAGTCAACAAGCCACAACAAACATTACCATCAATAATAACTCACCAAAACACAACAATATAATTAGATCCAAAGTTGTATAATACTTAGAAGTTTCATAAGCCATGTGTGCAACACCTGAGATAGAAACATCCAGGTGTGGCACATGTGTGCAACACCTGAGATAAAGACATCTAGGTGTGGCACATGTGTGCAACACCTGAGATAGAGACATCCAGGTGTGGCACATGTGTACAACACCTGAGATAAAGACATCCATGTGTGGCACATGTGTGCAACACCTGAGATAGAAACATCCAGGTGTGGCACATGTGTGGAACACCTGAGATAGAGACATCCAGGTGTGGCACATGTGTGCAACACCTGAGATAAAGACATCTAGGTGTGGCACATGTGTACAACACCTGAGATAGAGACATCTAGGTAATGGGAACAAGCCCATTATCTGTCTCAGTGCTGGTGGAAATGATATTGGGAAGGGTAGGAGAGAAGAGTTGCTAGATAAGTACAGGTCAGCTATAGAGCTAATTAAGTCCAAGGGAGGGGTCCCAATCATATGTAGCATCTTGCCTAGAAGGGGAGTGGGAAATGAATGGTTGTCTAGGGCAATTGGTGCAAATTGCTGGCTAGACAGATACTGCAAGGAACTTGCAATCCCATTCATTGACAACTGGGACAACTTTTATGGCAAACATGATATGTATGCAAGGGATGGGGTACATCTCTCTGGGACAGGGGTGGAAGCACTTGCCAACTCGATTGAGAGGGCCATTGCTGACATGCCTAGTATTTTAAACTGATAGATGATAGAGGTATGGGTGTGTGTGGGAAACAGTCAGTTTGCAACACTAGGGCTGAAAACAGTAAGTGTATAAAAGACATTCATCATAAAGTTACAAATAAGGGCAATGGATCAGGACAGCAAACAAAGGGAGACAGCAGGGGAAAACAAGAGACTAGCTCCTTAAGGTTTACTATACTAATAACAGGAGTGTAAGAAATAAGATAGATGAGCTAAGATTAATTGCAAGTGCAGGAAACATAGATATTATTGCTATAACAGAGACCTGGCTCAATCTGAAAGATAGAGAGTTGCCTTCTGAATGTCACATACAAGGCTATAAATTATTCCACACTGATAGGGTCAACAGGAAGGGTGGTGGAGTAGCGATGTACGTCAGAGACAATTTAAAGTGTTGTGTTAGACAAGATATAAAATTAGAAGCGTCAGCCACTGAATCTCTTTGGTTACAGCTTCTTGAGGGCCGTGTAAAACTTATTTTGGGTGTGATTTACAGGCCCCCAAATCTTGATAGGGAGTGCAGTAAACTTCTATGGGATGAAATTCGTAAGGCATCTACACATGAAAATGTTGTGCTAATGGGAGATTTCAACTTTAGACAAATTGACTGGAGCAATTTGACAGGAAATTTAGAGTCAAGTGACTTTCTTGATACGATTCAGGATTGATTTTGAAACAGTTGGTGACAGAACCAACTAGAGGAAATAACCTGCTAGACTTGGTTCTTGCCAGCAGGAAACGCTAGTTAATAATCTTGAGGTTAATGATGAGCTTGGGAAAGTGATCACAAATCACTCAGTTTTAATATATCATGGAATTACCCTACTAATGGCAATCAAGTCTCTGTCCCTGACTTCCGCCTGGCTGATTTCATAGGACTGAAAAATTACCTGGGTAGGCTGAACTGGAATGACCTGACAGTGGGTCAGGTAGGTGGTGATTGCCAATATGACGTTTTCCAGAGAATAGTTCTAGCTGCTCAGACAGCTTATGTTCCTAATAGGGAAATCAGATCAAACAAAAATGATCCTAAATGGATGAACAATAGATTAAAACATCTCATTGGTCAAAAGAGAGGCATATATAGGCGAATCAAAAGAGGAGATGGGCAATTAGGTAATCAATATATTCAGTTAAAGAGAGAAATAAAAGGGAATAAGAAAAGCAAAAGAGACTATGAGGTTAAAGTTGCAGAGAATCGAAGACTAACCCAAAGGATTTTTCAGGTATACAGAAGTAAGATTAGGGACAAGATAGGCCCACTCAAAAGTCACTCAGGTCAGCTCACCGACAGTGATAAGGAAATGTGTAGAATGTTTAACACTTACTTCCTCTCAGTTTTTACACAGGAAGATACTAGCGATATTCCAGAAATAATTAATTATGTAGAACAGGATGATAGTAAACTATGCACGATTAGGGTCACAAGTGACATGGTCCTTAGACAAATAGATAAATTGAAACCTAACAAATCCCCAGGCCCTGATGAACTGTATGCAAGGGTTCTAAAGGAATGTAAAGAGGAGCTTAGCAACCCGTTGGCTAATCTTTTCAACATATCACTGCAAACTGGCATGGTGCCAAATAAGTGGAAAATGGCGAATGTAATACCTATTTTCAAAGCAGGTGACAGGTCCTTAGCTTCGAACTATAGACCAATAAGCCTAACCTCCATAGTGGGAAAATTTATGGAATCAATAATTGCCGAGGCAATTCGCAGCCATCTTGAAAAGCATAAATTAATCAAAGAATCTCAGCACGGTTTTACAAAAGGGCGTTCCTGCCTTACAAATTTAATAACTTTTTCACTAAGGTGTTTGAGGAGGTAGATCATGGTAATGAATATGATATTGTGTATATGGACTTCAGTAAGGCTTTTGATAGAGTCCCACATCAGAGACTATTGAGGAAAATTAAGGCACACGGAATAGGAGGAGAAATTTTTTCCTGGATAGAGGCATGGTTGACAAATAGGCAGCAGAGAGTTTGCATAAATGGGGAGAAATCAGAGTGGGGAAGTGTCACAAGCGGTGTTCCACAGGGGTCAGTATTGGGCCCTTGTTGTTCACAATCTACATAAACGACATAGATGAGGGAATAAATAGCGACATAGGCAAGTTTGCCGATGACACCAAAATAGGCCGTCCAATTCATTCAAATGAGGACATTAGAGCACTCCAGGAAGATTTGAATAGACTGATGCAGTGGTCGGAGAAGTGGCAGATGCAGTTTAATATAGATAAATGCAAAGTTCTAAATATTGGACAGGACAATAACCATGCCACATATAAACTAAATAATATAGATCTTAATACTACTGATTGCGAAAAGGATTTAGGAGTTCTGGTTGGCAGTAATCTAAAACCAAGACAGCAGTGCATAAGTGTTCGCAATAAAGCGAACAGAATCCTTGGCTTCATATCAAGAAGCATAAATAATAGGTGTCCTCAGGTTGTTCTTCAACTCTATATATCCTTGGTGAGGCCTCATCTAGATTATGCTGCACAGTTTTGGTCACCGTATTACAGAATGGATATAAATGCTCTGGAAAACGTACAAAGGAGGATGACTAAGTTGATTCCATGTATCAGAAATCTTCCCTATGAGGATAGACTGAGGGCCCTGAATCTGCACTCTCTAGAAAGGCGTAGAATTAGGGGGATATGATTGAGGTGTATAAATGGAAAACAGGAATAAATAAGGTGATGTAAATAGCGTGCTAAAAATATCTAGTATTGACAGGACTCGCAGCAATGGCTTTAAGTTGGATAAATTCAGATTCAGGAAGGATATAGGAAAGCATTGGTTTGGTAATAGAGTTGTCGATGAGTGGAACAAACTCCCGAGTACAGTTATATAGGCTAAAACGTTGTGTAGTTTTAAAAATAGGCTGGATAAATATATGAGTGGGTGCGGGTGGGTGTGAGTTGGACCTGACTAGTTTGTGCTACTAGGTCAGATGCCGTGCTCCTTCCTTAAGTGAATGTAACCTGACCTGGATGGGTCGGGGCATTGGCTTAAGTCGGTGGGAGATTTGGACCTGCCTCGCATGGGCCAGTAGGCCTGCTGCAGTGTTCCTCCTTTCTTATGTTCTTATGTTCTTATCAAACCACACAATTTCCTCCCCCCCTCAACTTTCAAAGTTCAGGCACCATACTTCCAATCTCCGGCAACCACTTTTTCCTTGAATCCCCTCATAGATATTACCATGCTCGCACTCCAACAGCACATCAAATCCTAAAATAAGCACTCGTCCCCACTCATTCAAATATATAACACTCATACATGGCTGCTGAGTGCTCAAGCCACTTCCTCTTAAAAACCTCCTCCACACACTACTCCCACTCGTTCAATGGAGATATCTTACATAACCTTTCTTCCCCAGTTTTCTCTTTGTCCTCTCTCTTAGAAGACTGACTCCTCAGTAATCACCAAGCAGGTCGTGAGTGGCTTGGCTCTGATGGATGAATTCCTCAGTTGTGATCAAGTTGCTGGTGTTAAGGAGTGGTGGTGGTCCTGTACTTGTCGCCTGAGAGCTCGTCCAATGGACTGGGTGTGCAAGCTCAGTCATCACGTCTGGAAGCTTGACGGTGAGGAAGCTTCATGAACGACCTTCCTGGAGTGCAGTGGCCAGGCTAAGACCCGGACCGGGAGAGTACCGGTGAATCAAGAACAACAACAAAATACTGCTGTCACAGATGCTGCCTCAACTCCGTCTGAACCTACTGATTCACCACACGCAGCCAGCCACACCCCCCCCCCTTCCATACACAGCAACAACAAGGGGTCACAACTAGAAGTTGAAGACTCAGATGAGTCACAGGGATGTTAAGAAGTATTACTTCAGTCATAGATTTGTCAGGAAGTGGAACGAATGATCTCGAGAGTGATGTAGTGGAGGCAGGATCCATACCTGGCTTTAAGAAGAGGTATGATCAAGCTCATGGAGCAGGGAGAGAGTGGACCTAATTCCGACCAGAGGCCAGGAACTATGAATCGACCCCTGCAACCGCAAATAGGTGAGTATAAATAGATAAACACACACACCACACATACCCACATACACACACACACACCTACACACACACACACACACACACACACACACACACACACACACACACACACACACACACACACACACACATGAGATTTGTAAAGAAGTTGGAAGAACAAGCATGTATAACAGGAAGGGCACTGGAATGGATCAGGGAATACCTCACAGGGAGGCAACAACGGGTCATGGTGCGTGATGAGGTATCACAGTGGGCGCCTGTGACGAGCGGCGTACCGCAGGGGTCAGTCCTAGGACCAGTGTTATTCTTGGTATATGTAAATGACATGACGGATGGGATAGACTCAGAAGTGTCTCTGTTCGCAGATGATGTGAAATTAATGAGGAGAATCACATCGGAAGAGGACCAAGCAGGACTTCAAACAGACCTGGACAAGCTTGACATCTGGTCTAGCAACTGGCTTCTCGAATTCAATCCCACGAAATGCAAAGTCATGAAGATCGGAGAAGGACAAAGAAGACCGCTGACAGAGTACAGGCTAGGTGGACAAGGGCTACAAACCTCGGCAAAGGAGAAAGACCTTGGGGTGAGTATAACGCCAAGTACGTCTCCGGAGGCACACATCAACCAGATAACTGCGGCAGCATATGGGCGACTGGCAAACCTAAGATTAGCGTTCCGTTACCTAAACAAGGAATCGTTCAAGACACTGTACACCGTGTACGTCAGGCCCATACTAGAATATGCAGCACCAGTCTGGAACCCACACCTGGTCAAGCACGTAAAGAAACTAGATAAAGTGCAAAGGTTTGCGACAAGGCTAGTTCCACAACTCAGGGGTCTGTCCTATGAAGAAAGGTTGAGGAAATAGGACTAACAACACTGGAGGAAAGAAGGGTCAGAGGAGACATGATAACGACATACAAAATACTGCGGGGAATCGACAAGGTAGACAGGGACAGGATGTTCCAGAGAGGAACACAGAAACAAGGGGACACAACTGGAAGCTGAAGACTCAGATGAGTCAAAGGGATGTTAGGAAGCATTTCTTCAGCCACAGAGTAGTCAGGAAGTGGAATAGTCTAGAGAAAGATATAGTGGAGGCAGGAACCATACATAGTTTTAAGACGAGGTATGATAGAGCTCATGGAGCAGGGAGAGCAGAGACCCAGTAGCGGACAGCGAAGAGGCGGGGCCAGGAGCTGAGACTCGACCCCTGCAACCACAATTAGGTGAGTACAATTAGGTGAGTACACGTACACACACACACACACCTATACACACACACACACACACACCTATATATACACACACACACTATATATATCACACACACACACACACAGGAAGGGCACTGGAATGGATCAGGGAATACCTCACAGGGAGGCAACAACGGGTCATGGGTCATGGTACGTGATGAGGTATCACAGTGGGCGCCTGTGACGAGCGGCGTACCGCAGGGGTTAGTCCTAGGACCAGTGCTATTCTTGGTATATGTGAATGACATGACGGACGGGATAGACTCAAAAGTGTCTCTGTTCGCAGATGATGTGAAATTAATGAGGAGAATCAAATCGGATGAGGACCAAGCAGGACTTCTAAGAGACCTGGACATGCTGGACATCTGGTCTAGCAACTGGCTTCTCGAATTTAATCCCACCAAATGAAAAGTCATGAAGATCGGGGAAGGACAAAGAAGACCGCTGACAGAGTACAGGATAGGTGGACAAAGGCTACAAACCTCGTCAAAGGAGAAAGACCTTTGGGTGAGTATAACACGAAGCACGTCTCCGGAAGCACACATCAACCAGATAACTGCGGCAGCATATGGGCGACTGGCAAACCTAAGTTTAGCGTTCGTTTACCTTAACAAGGAATTGTTCAAGACACTGTGTACGTCAGGCCCATACTAGAATATGCAGCACCAGTCTGGAACCCACACCTGGTCAAGCACGTCAAGAAATTAGAGAAAGTGCAAAGGTTTGCGACAAGGTTAGTTCCACAGCTCAAGGGACTGTCCTACGAAGAAAGGTTGAATGAAATAGGACTAACAACACTGGAGGACAGAAGGGTTAGAGGAGACATGATAACGACATACAAAATACTGCGGGGAATCGACAAGGTAGATAGTGACAGGATGTTCCAGAGAGGGAACACAGAAACAAGGTGGAACAATTGAAAGCTGAAGACTCAGATGAGTCAGAGGGATGTTAGGAAGCATTTCTTCAGCCATAAGAGTAGTCAGGAAGTGGAATAGTCTAGCAAACGATGTAGTGGAGTCAGGAACCATACATAGCTTTAAGACAAGGTATGATAAAGCTCATGGAACAGGGAGAGAAGAGACCCAGTAGCGGACAGTGAAGAGGCGGGGCCAGGAGCTAAGTCTCGACCCCTGCAACCACAATTAGGTGAGTACACACACACACACACCTACACACACCTACACACACACACACACACACACCTACACACACACACACACACACACACAGCACCAGTTTGGAACCCACACCTGGTCAAGCACGTCAAGAAATTAGAGAAAGTGCAAAGGTTTGCAACAAGACTAGTCCCAGAGCTAAGGGGATTGTCCTACGAAGAAAGGTTAAGGGAAATCGGCCTGACGACACTAGAGGACAGGAGGGTTAGGGGAGACATGATAACGACATATAAAATACTGCGAGGAATAGATAAGGTGGACAGAGACAAGATGTTCCAGAGAGGGGACACAGAAACAAGGGGTCACAATTGGAAGTTGAAGACTCCTATGAGTCAAAGGGATGTTAGGAAGTATTTCTTCAGTCATAGAGTTGTCAGGAAGTGGAATAGCTTAGAAAGCGACATAGTGGAGGCAGGAACCATACATAGTTTTAAGACTAGGTTTGATAAAGCTCATGGAGCAGGGAGAGAGAGGACCTAGTAGCAATCAGTGAAGAGGCGGGGCCAGGAGCTATGACTCGACCCCTGCAACCACAAATAGGTGAGTACAAATAGGTGAGTACACACACACACACACACACACGCCCCGATGGCATGGTGGCTAGCGCTCTTGCTTCACGCACGGAGGGCCTGGGTTCAACCTCGGCGGGGCCGAAACATTTCGAAGTGTTTCGTTAAACACACACACACACACACACACACACACACACATAAATAACAGAAAAGGCACAATACGTGACTGGAACAATAACAAACAACCCGCACATAAGAGGAGTTACGACGACTTTGGCTCGACTTGGACCATTTACAAAGTCATACTGTGACTTTGTAAATGGTCCAAGTCAGTAAACGTCGTCGTAAGCCCTCTCTTTATATGTGCGGGTTATGTTGTACACACACACATACATACAACAGGCCTAGTGTCTAATCGACATGTGCCAAGGACAAAATGGTAACACACACACACACACACAGGAGAAGGGCAAAGAAGACCGCTGACAGAGTACAAGCTAGGCGGACAAAGGCTACAAACCTCGGCAAAGGAGAAAGACCTTGGAGTGAGTATAACGCCTAGCACGTCTCCGGAGGCACACATCAACCAGATAACTGCGGCAGCATATGGGCGTCTGGCAAACCTTAGATTAGCGTTCCGTTACCTTAACAAGGAATCGTTCAAGACACTGTATACCGTGTACGTCAGGCCCATACTAGAATATGCAGCACCAGTCTGGAACCCACACCTGGTCAAGCACGTAAGGAAACTAGAGAAAGTGCAAAGGTTTGCGACAAGGTTAGTTCCACAACTCAGGGTCTGTCTTATGAAGAAAGGTTGAGGGAAATAGGACTAACAACACTGGAGGAAAAGAAGGGTCAGAGGAGACATGATAACGACATACAAAATACTGCGGGAATTGACAAGGTAGATAGTGACAGGATGTTTCAGAGAGGGAACACAGAAACAAGGGGACACAACTGGAAGCTGAAGACTCAGATGAGTCAAAGGGATGTCAGGAAACATTTCTTCAGCCACAGAGTAGTCAGGAAGTGGAATGGACTAGAGAATGATATAGTGGAGGCAGGAACCATACATAGTTTTAAGACAAGGTATGATAAAGCTCATGGAGCAGGGAGAGCAGAGACCCAGTAGCAGACAGCGAAGAGGCGGGGCCAGGAGCTGAGACTCGACCCCTGCAACCACAATTAGGTGAGTACAATTAGGTGAGTACACACACACACACACACACACACACACACACACACACACACACACACACACACACACTTAACATTTCAAGTTCTCAGAATTATTATAACCACATTGGAATTTTTTAAGTTACACTTGCAGAAATATATTTTTGGAAACCCTGAGCCAGGAACTCTGTTATCTGGAAACCCTGAGCCAGGAACTCTGTTATCTGGAAACTCTGAGCCAGGAACTCTGTTATCTGGAAACTCTGAGCCAGGAACTCTGTTATCTGGAAACCCTGAGCCAGGAACTCTGTTATCTGGAAACTCTGAGCCAGGAACTCTGTTATCTGGAAACTCTGAGCCAGGAACTCTGTTATCTGGAAACTCTGAGCCAGGAACTCTGTTATCTGGAAACCCTGAGCCAGGAACTCTGTTATCTGAAACCCTGAGCCAGGAACTCTGTTATCTGGAAACCCTGAGCCAGGAACTCTGTTATCTGGAAACCCTGAGCCAGGAACTCTGTTATCTGGAAACCCTGAGCCAGGAACTCTGTTATCTGGAAACCCTGAGCCAGGAACTCTGTTATCTGGAAACCCTGAGCCAGGAACTCTGTTATCTGGAAACCCTGAGCCAGGAACTCTGTTATCTGGAAACCCTGAGCCAGAAACTCTGTTATCTGGAAACCCTGAGCCAGGAACTCTGTTATCTGTAAACCTTGAGCCAGGAACTCTGTTATCTGGAAACCCTGAGCCAGGAACTCTGTTATCTGGAAACCCTGAGCCAGGAACTCTGTTATCTGGAAACCCTGAGCCAGGAACTCTGTTATCTGGAAACCCTGAGCCAGGAACTCTGTTATCTGGAAACCCTGAACCAGGAACTCTGTTATCTGGAAACCCTGAGCCAGAAACTCTGTTATCTGGAAACTCTGAGCCAGGAACTCTGTTATCTGTAAACCTTGAGCCAGGAACTCTGTTATCTGGTTCTGCAAACCAGCAAATGCGTGGCATCAAGATGTTTCTCTTTTAAAAAACATTATTAGGTGGGATTGAACTCTAGCTGCCACTTTCCTCTACTACTAATACCATCACTCTTAACAGCCATGATGGCTCCTCCTCTCACATTAACATGGATGAAGAGGTCGAGACTCAGCTCCTGGCCTTTGCCTCTTCACTGGCTGCTACTGAGTTCACTCCTGGGTGCGTGAGCCCTGTTCTTACCTATTCTTAAAACTATGTACGGATCTTGCCTCTGCCACTTTTCTGTACTCACCTAGTTATGGTTGCAGGGGTCGAGTCATAGCTCCTGTGTGTATGTCGCTACTAGTGTGTGTGTGTGTCGGAGAGAGAGAGAGAGGTCAACCCACGTGTGTAACGACCCGTAATTACAAAGAATCAAATTGAAACATAACAATAGTATGAACCATGGTTCATAACAGTCTGGTCCATCAACATAAACTGTGGAGAACTGGTTAGATAAGTACACTTTTCTGCATGAAACAACATAAGTAATCGGTACTTATTTGTTAACATCACAATATCCAGCAGCCTCTACCTGGCCATCCCTTCAGGCTCTACCTGGCCATCTCTTCAGGCTCTACCTGGCCATCCCTTCAGGCTCTACCTGGCCATCCCTTCAGGCTCTACCTGGCCATCCCTTCAGGCTCTACCTGGCCATTCCTTCAGGGTGCCGTTCCAGATCCCACTGTGGCTGTTGATTAACAATTTTGTTAGAAAACAATTTGCCCCAGAGGAGCGTATATCCAGCATTTCACTAGCATCTGAAATGCGTAGTGGTACTCACTTGGTTTGTGTGTAAAGCCCTCTAATTACGACCTCGAACATTACAGACTTAATCACCTTGTGTCTGCCTAAGAACTGCAGTTCATATTTGACGATACAAGTGAGATTAAGCTTTACCTTGCTCGTGTAACGTGAGCTAATGGCGTTGACAGCGCCATTAAGGCCGATATCGGTGACTTGACTGAAGGCTTGAGTGTCTCGGGGAATGTTGCACTAATGTTCGCCACTACGTCGGGAATGTTCGTTGCAATCACTCGCAATACCGGTTGCACTTCATCATTCAGTACCATCATTTCTTCATAGTTTCTGGTATTATCCACAACAGGGAGAACACGGAGACGCAATAAACATTAAGTGATTAGTTCTACCGCAAATTTCCTGACTCGTATAAGGAAACTAGTCTAACTTTCCTAGTTTCCTGAGATTGTCAGAATGAACAAAAGTCAAGAACCACTGGTCACTACTGTCCCTTCGTCTTTTAACGATAAGGAGGGAACGTCCTTGTGACGTCTCTTGCCCGCCGCCCTCGTCGCTCTCCAGCTCATCGTCTGCACAAAGGATATGCTGAACTCTGCTTTATATATCTTCCTTGCTACACATTGCAACAGTATTCAATACAAGAGGGTAGGTTTCTTGTTATCTAGCTATAGACTAGAATTCCTTATAGTCCCAACTTGTAGATAAAGTGGGGCGCAGGGTTTCCCTTAACTTTCCTGCTATAGAAAAGAGTAATTACTCTCGTTTAACCTCGTTGTGTAGTTGATTAGGAACTCTATGTACCATAGCCTCGTGACGCTATGGTACATACATGTGGTTTTAATAAAGCTGTTTCAGAAGAAGGAAGAATCCACTAGCCCCTTCCAGGATGGATAAGTCCCTCAGAGGGCTGAGGGGGGACTGAGGGCTGAGAGATACCCCCTTTAATGGAGAAATTTCTCCACATGAACTGTGGTTCACAACATTGTCTGGTCCATCAATATGAACCATGTAAAGTGGACTTCCGGTAGCAACTTCCGGTCGGCACCTCGCTACCAGAAATTTACCGTGCGATCTGTTACTTCCAGGAAGTTTTGCGTAATTATCCAGTTTTTTTTTTTTTTTGAAGCTGAACCTGAGGGAGTCGAGACTTAGCTCCTGGTTCCATCTAATAAACATATGGCCGGCATTTACTGATTCCTGTCGTATCTCTTCGTGAAGCTGCGTATAGACTTTCTGGCTCCATTACTTCCTCATCTCATTCCACTTGAATGAAGAAGTATTTCATTATTATCCCTGTACCTCATCTGACTTTTTTTTATTTTTAGGTTCCATCTACGTCTCCTTATCCCATTTCAAAGATTCTGTCTCTGCCTACTGTTTCGAACCCTCTGGGTATTTTCCATGTCGCTATCATGTCTCACTTGGTCCTTCTTTCCTCCAGGGTGTTTAGATTTAAGCCACTTCTCACAGTGTGACCCTCTTAGTGACCCTTTCAGTGACACTCTCAGTAACCCTCCAGCGGGCCAGGGCAGCGGGTGGAGGTCAAAGTGTGAGGTGACCTTCGAGGTATTCCTCAAAAGATCGTGGCATTTAATGGAGGGAAGAAAGAAAGATGTATCATTTTGTGGGAGGAGAGGGGGGGGGGTAGGAGGGGGTAGGAGGGGGTAGGAGGGGGTACATAATTCAGTCAGGCAGAGAGGGAACGTGTCATGAAGCGAGGGGGGGAGGGGTGTAGAGAAGTATTCATTAAGGTTAAGTCAATCTAGACGTGAGAGTAGAAAGCTTGAACGATTACCCAGGAAAATGACACACCTCGCAAATGTCATTTAAGAAGTGACTGAAGAGTCTTCCATATGACTGACACTAAGCAACATGTATCAGCAACGAGGCTTCATCGCCGCTCTTGTCATTATCTCATTACCAGCGCGGTTCCACTGCTGGGAGCAACAGCCTGGTTGAACAGTCAATCAACAAGGACGCGTGACCTCACACCGAGACAGGACTACCCTCGAAACTGGGTACGAACGGGTCAGAGGCACGCTCAAACCCAAACCCAAATGGAACCTTTTATTTTCTTTACACGTCACTCGCAGAGAACGTGTATTTTTGCACGTATCAGAGGCGCCTTCTGGAAAGCAATGTTTTCGTAACTTTGAGAGGCAACAATGCGACCGTCACGCCATCTACACACACTTTCAACCACACACACAATGGCGAAATTAACTTAAACGAAAAATATGTTATCTCGCTGTTGTTTTTTTGCATTGTGGGTAAGTCAAATGGAGAAGTATTTCCTAAATGTTGTATGTATGCAGGAGCAGTAAACTGACAACAATACTTATACGCTGAGCTTAGAGCTTGGGTTAAGCTTTGATCTAGATGTTGAGCTAGTTTGATCTAGAGCTTAAGTTAAATTTTCAATTCAGAGCTTGATTTACACCTTGGGTTAAAAGTTTGAGTTTGAGATTGAACTAAAGCCTTAGTTAGAGCCTGATTTAGAGCTTAACTTAGAGCTTGACCTAGGTTCAGAATAATTTATATTTATATAAGACAGGTAACACTGGAGCCTGGAAGTGAGGAGATGACAGGATCAACACCAGTGGTTCCTTAGTCAAATAGACTGAATACAGCAACAGTCTGACTGATCAGGCTATCAAGAGAGAGAGAGAGAGAGAGAGAGAGAGAGAGAGAGAGAGAGAGAGAGAGAGAGAGAGAGAGAGAGAGAGAGAGAGAGAGAGAGAGAGAGAGAGAGAGAGAGAGAGAGAGAGAGAGAGAGAGAGAGAGAGAGAGAGAGAGAGAGAGAGAGAGAGAGAGAGAGAGAGAGAGAGAGAGAGAGAGAGAGAGGCCAGGTTGGCGACAGGGCCACGGGGGCCATAATCACCATAACCATCGTCAAGTAACTGATAAGTAATTAACTTTGTTAAGTCTTTCCGGAACATTGATATGAAACAATAAAGAGTGAGAGAGACAGTCAAGGGTCTGCTTGAGTAACCTCATTAAAATCTTCCTATTGTAAGCTTCTTGGCTCAGTGGTACAGCACTGGACTTGCTACGTACCAACACCACGGGTAAAGTCCCCGTCCATTTGTCTCTTTATTCATAGACAACCGTTTATGGTGACGTGTGTGTGTACTCAACTAGTGATTGCAGTGGTCGATTCACAGCTCCTGGCCCCGCCTCTTCACTGGTCGCTACTAGGTAACTCTCCCTGCTCCATGAGCTTCATCATATCTTTTCTTAAAGCTATTCTTAAAGCTATGGATCCTGCCTCCATTATATCACTTTCCAGACAGTTCCACTTCCTAACAACTCTGTGACTGAAGAAATACTTCCTAACATCCCTGTGATTCATCTGAGTCTTCAGCTTCCAATTGTGACCCCTTGTTGCTGTGTCCCATTTCTGGAACATCCTGTATGTCTACCTCGTCGACTCCTCTCAGTATTTTATAAGTCGTTATCATATTCCCCCTATCTCTCCAGTTCTCTAGTGTCGTCAGGTCGATTTCCCTTAATCTATCCTAGTAGGACAGGCCCTTAGCTCTGGGACTAGTCGTATTGCAAACCTCTGAACTTTCTCTAATTTCCTTACGTGCTTGGCTAGGTGTGGGTTCCAAACTAGTGCTGCATACTCCAATATAGGCCTGACATACACAGTGTGCAGGGTCCTGAACGATTCCTTATTGAGATGTCGGAATGCTATTCTTAGTTTCGCTAGGCGCCCATATGCTGCAGCAGTTATTTGGTTGATGTGCGCCTCAGGACATGTGCTCAGTGTTATACTCACCCCAAGATCCTTTTCCATGAGTGAGGTTTGTAGTTTTTGGCCCCCTAGACCGTACTCTATCTGCGCTCTTCTTTGCCCTTCCCCAATCTTCATGACTTTGCACTTGGTGGGGTTGAACACCAGGAGCCAGTTTCTGGACCAGGCCTGCAGTCTGTCCAGATCCCTTTGTAGTCCTGTCTGGTCTTCCTCCGATTGAATTCTTCTCATTAACTTCACATCATCTGCAAACAGGGACACTTCTGAGTCTATTCCTTCCGTCATGTCGTTCACATATACAAGAAACAGCATCGGTCCTAGAACTGACCCCTGTGGCACCCCGATCGTCACAGGCAGCCACTCTGACACTTCGTCACGTACCATGACTTGCTGATATCTTCCTGTCGGATATTCCCTGATCCATTGCAGTGCCTTCCCTGTTATACCTGCGAGGTTCTCCAGCTTTTGCGCTAATCTCTTGTGTGGAACTGTGTCAAACGCCTCTTACAGTCCAAGAAAGCACAATCTATCCACCCCTCTCTCTCTCTCTTGTCTTACTGCTGTCACACTGTCATAGAACTCCAGTAGTTTTGTGACACAGGATTTCAACAGGTTCGGGTCAGATTTGGCTTTCACTGCTATGTCATTTTCATACTGTCATTGGGCCTCCCGCCTTACCTGAGCATATTCATTTCTGGCTCTATGACTGCTCTCCTTATTCTCTCGGGTCCTTTGCCTTCTATACTTCTTCCATGCCCTAGCACACTTGGTTTTGGCCTCTTTACATGTTTGGGTAAACCAAGGGCTCGTCCTGGCCTTCTCGTTATATCTGTAATCCTTGGGTACAAACCTCTCCTCAGCTTCCTTGGATATTGTTGTCACATATTCCATCATCTCATTTACTGATCTCCCTGCCAGTTCTGTGTCCCACTGAACCTCGTGCAGGGAATTCTTCATGCCCGTTTAGTCCCCTCTCTTGTAGTTTGGCTTCATTCATCCTGCCCTTTCTGCTTCCCTCTCCACTTGTAACTCTACTATGTATTCGAAGCTCAGAACCACGTGGTCACTGGTCCCGAGGGGTCTTACATATATTATGTCCTAAATATCTGCACTACTCAAGGTGAATACTACGTCCACTCTTGCTGGTTTGTCCTCTTCTCTCTGGTAGAGTTTCTTACATGTTGGTACATGAGGCTTTCCAGTGCCACCTCCATCATCTTGGCCCTCCACGTTTCTGGGCCCCCATGTGGTTCTACGTTTTCCCAGTTGATATCTTTGTGACTGAAGTCACCCCAATCAGTAGCTTAGCCCTGCCTGCATGAGCCCTTCTGGCCACTTCAGCCAGTGTGTCAACCATCACTCTGTTACTCTCATCATACTCTTGCCTTGGCCTCCTGCTGTTCTGTGGTGGGTTATACATCACTGCAATTAGCACCCTGGGACCTCCAGACTGAAGGTTCCTATTATGTAGTCTCTTGCTTCTCCTCTGTCTCCTCTTTCCAGCTCCTCAAAATCCCGTTGGTTCTTGATGAGCAGTGCCACTCCTCCTCCTCTCACATAACCCAAGTCTGAGGACCGAGCCATTGAGAGTGGTAAGTACCCAGGCAGGCAGTACCTGCTATGTGAGTGGTAAGTATACACAGGCAGGCAGTACCTGCTATGTGAGTGGTAAGTATACCCAGGCAGGCAGTACCTGCTATGTGAGTGGTAAGTATACCAGGCAGGCAGTACCTGCTATGTGAGTGGTAAGTATCCCAGGCAGGCAGTACCTGCTATGTGAGTGGTAAGTATACACAGGCAGGCAGTACCTGCTATGTGAGTGGTAAGTATACCCAGGCAGGCAGTACCTGCTATGTGAGTGGTAAGTATACTCAGGCAGGCAGTACCTGCTGTGTGAGTGGTAAGTATACCCAGGCAGGCAGTACCTGCTATGTGAGTGGTAAGTATACCCAGGCACGCAGTACCTGCTATGTGAGTGGTAAGTATACACAGGCAGGCAGTACCTGCTATGTGAGTGGTAAGTATACCCAGGCAAGCAGTACCTGCTATGTGAGTGGTAAGTATACCCAGGCAGGCAGTACCTGCTATGTGAGTGGTAAGTATACTCAGGCAGGCAGTACCTGCTATGTGAGTGGTAAGTATACACAGGCAGGCAGTACCTGCTATGTGAGTGGTAAGTATACACAGGCAGGCAGTACCTGCTATGTGAGTGGTAAGTATACCCAGGCAGGCAGTACCTGCTATGTGAGTGGTAAGTATACACAGGCAGGCAGTACCTGCTATGTGAGTGGTAAGTATACACAGGCAGGCAGTACCTGCTATGTAAGTGGTAAGTACCCAGGCAGGCAGTACCTGCTATGTGAGTGGTAAGTATACCCAGGCAGGCAGTACCTGCTATGTGAGTGGTAAGTATACCCAGGCAGGCAGTACCTGCTATGTGAGTGGTAAGTATACCCAGGCAGGCAGTACCTGCTATGTGAGTGGTAAGTATACCCAGGCAGGCAGTACCTGCTATGTGAGTGGTAAGTATACCCAGGCAAGCAGTACCTGCTATGTGAGTGGTAAGTATACTCAGGCAAGCAGTACCTGCTATGTGAGTGGTAAGTATACACAGGCAGGCAGTACCTGCTATGTAAGTGGTAAGTATACCCAGGCAGGCAGTACCTGCTATGTGAGTGGTAAGTATACCCAGGCAGGCAGTACCTGCTATGTGAGTGGTAAGTATACCCAGGCAAGCAGTACCTGCTATGTGAGTGGTAAGTATACCCAGGCAGGCAGTACCTGCTATGTGAGTGGTAAGTATACTCAGGCAGGCAGTACCTGCTATGTGAGTGGTAAGTATACCCAGGCAAGCAGTACCTGCTATGTGAGTGGTAAGTATACTCAGGCAGGCAGTACCTGCTATGTGAGTGGTAAGTATACCCAGGCAGGCAGTACCTATGTGAGTGGTAAGTATACCCAGGCAGGCAGTACCTGCTATGTGAGTGGTAAGTATACCCAGGCAAGCAGTACCTGCTATGTGAGTGGTAAGTATACCCAGGCAGGCAGTACCTGCTATGTGAGTGGTAAGTATACACAGGCAGGCAGTACCTGCTATGTGAGTGGTAAGTATACCCAGGCAGGCAGTACCTGCTATGTGAGTGGTAAGTATACTCAGGCAGGCAGTACCTGCTATGTGAGTGGTAAGTATACACAGGCAGGCAGTACCTGCTATGTGAGTGGTAAGTATACTCAGGCAGGCAGTACCTGCTATGTGAGTGGTAAGTATACTCAGGCAGGCAGTACCTGCTATGTGAGTGGTAAGTATACCCAGGCAGGCAGTACCTGCTATGTGAGTGGTAGGTATACCCAGGCAAGCAGTACCTGCTATGTGAGTGGTAAGTATACCCAGGCAGGCAGTACCTGCTATGTGAGTGGTAAGTATACCCAGGCAAGCAGTACCTGCTATGTGAGTGGTAAGTATACCCAGGCAGGCAGTACCTGCTATGTGAGTGGTAAGTATACCCAGGCAGGCAGTACCTGCTATGTGAGTGGTAAGTACCCAGGCAGGCAGTACCTGCTATGTGAATGGTGTAACACCTGGGTATCTTAGCTGATAAAATAAGACTGGTATGCAACACCTGGATATCTTCATTACCGAACCGTTCTGGCCTAATATTCCTATACCCAAGTGCCTCACTTTGGGTACTTGCTATACCTTTGAAGAGTTTCGAGAGTTTCTCTACTCTCTGAGCCCGGCCATGGGCCAGGCTCGTCTGGTGCTTGCCTGGTCAACCAGGCTGTTGCTGCTGGAGGCCAGCTGCCCACATATCCATCACAGCCTGGTTGATCTGGCAGCTGGTGAAGATACTTGTCCAGTTTCCTCTTGAAGGCTTCTACACTGGTTCCAGCCATGTTTCTGATATCTTCTGGTAAGATGTTGAATAGTCTGTGACCCCGGATGTTGATACAGTGCTCCCTTATTGTCCCCACCGCACCCCTGCTCCTCACTGGGTTTATTTTACAATTCCTCCCATATCTCTCACTCAGTATGTTGTTATGGCAGTGTGCTGGCCCGCGATTACTTTCCAGGTATATATTATCATATATCTCTCTCTCCTCCGCTCCAATGAGTACATGTTCAAGACTTGAAGGCGTTCCCATTAATTTAGATGTTTCAATGGCTCAATGTGAGCTGTGAACGATCTCTGTATTTGTTCCAGCTCTGATATTTCTCCTGCCCTGAACGGGGCCGTCAGCACTGAGCAATATTCTAAGTGAGGGAGCACTAGCGATTTGAAGAGTGTCACCATCGGCATTATTTCCCTTGTTTTGAAAGTTCTCAATACCCACCCGTCATCTTCCTGGCTGTCGTGATCTTTGTCTTGTTATGGTCTTTAAAAGAAAGGTCAGCTGACATAATTATTCCCAGGTCTTTTACGTGTTCCTTTCGTTCTATTTGGTGACCCTCTTGAGTTTTGTATATAGTGTTCCTTTTGAGTTCTTCATTTTTTCCATACCTAAGCAGCTGAAACTTATCACCATTGAACGTCATGTTGTTCTCCACTGCCCACTGGAAAATCCTGCTTATGTCCTCCTGTAATTTTTCAGTGTTCTCTACCGTAGTGACTTTCATGCTTATTTTAGTGTCATCTGCAAATGATGATACAAAAGTGTGATGGGTGTTTTTATCTATGTCTGCTATGAGGATGAGAAACAGCAGAGGTGCCAGGACAGTGCTTTGGGGCACTGAGCTTTTGACCTCGCTGATGCTGGATCTTGCCCTGTTCACTACTACTTTTTGTGTTCTGTGTGTTAGGAATTCAAATATCCATCTGCCTACCTTCCCAGTAATGCCTATGGCCCTCATTTTGTGTGCTATCACTCCATGATCGCATTTGTCAAACGCCTTTGCAAAATCTGTGTAAATCACATCTGCGTTTTGGTCATCTTCCAATGCCTCCGTAATTCTGTCATAATGGTTCAGCAGCTGTGACAGGCATGATCGTCCCGCTCTAAAGCCATGCTGGTTCGGTTATGCTGGTCCATGAACTTTGTAATCTGCCGTCTCATCGACACCTGTGCTAGGAACCTTTGTTTAGAGAGAGAGAGAGAGAGAGAGAGAGAGAGAGAGAGAGAGAGAGAGAGAGAGAGAGAAGAGAGAGGACGAGAGAGAGGAGGAGAGAGAGAGGGAGGAGGGAGGGAGGGAGGGAGAGAGAGAGACAGCTGGTATATACACACATGTGCGTCACCATCCTCCACACTACACATAGTAGCAAAGTTCCCCGGCAGTCAGCAGGTGTGATGGAGTGAGGGACGGAGGGTGGGAGGGAAGGAGGGAGGCAGTAAGGGAGGGTGGGAGGGAATTAGGGAGGCAGTAAGGGAGGGTGGGAGGGAAGGAGGGAGGCAGTAAGGGAGGGTGGGAGAGAATGAGAGAGACAGTGAGGGAGAGGCAGTGAAAGAGATGGAGGGAAGGAGAGAGACAGTGAGAGAGATAGGCAGAGAGGAAGGGAATGAGAGAGAGAGAGAGAGAGAGAGAGAGAGAGAGAGAGAGAGATAAGAGAGAGAGAGAGAGAGAGAGAGAGAGAGAGAGAGAGAGAGAGAGAGAGAGAGAGAGAGAGAGGGAGGTAGGGAGGAGGAAGCTGTGAGTTACCTGTGTGCGGGAGATGTCTTTGTTGCTATACTCACACATACACAAGACACAACAAAGACACAACAAAGACACAGGAGACAATTACTAGCAACATAAACAAAAGATTCGACGGACCTGATAAAGAACAAAAAAACAGCTACTATTGTTGATAAAAACACTGATAGTGAATGATGTCCACCTTCACCACCACCATCATCATCACCACCACCATCATCACCACCATCATCACCACCATCATCATCACCACCATCATCACCATCATCATCACCACCACCACCATCACTACCACCATCATCACCACCATCATCACCACCATCATCATCACCACCACCAGCACCATCACTACCACCATCATCACCACCACCATCATCACCACCATCACCATCCACCACCATCACCACCACCATCATCACCACCACCATCATCACCACCATCATCATCACCACCACCATCACTATCACCCCCACCACCATAATCACCAATACCACCACCATCATCACTACCACCATCACCATAATCACCATCACTACCATCACCACCACCACCACCACCATCACACCATCATCATCATCATCACCACCATCATCATCACCACCATCATCACCATCACCACCACCATCATCTTCATCACCACCATCACCCCCACTATCATCACCACCATCATCATTAACATCACCACCACAACCATCATCATCATCTCCACCATCATCACCACCACCATCATCACCACCATCACTACCATCATCACTATCACCATCATCACCACCATCGCCATCATCACCACCACCATCATCATCACAACCACCATCATTTCCACCACCATCACCACCGCTATCATCACCACCATCATCAACATCACCACCACAACCATCATCATCATCTCCACCATCATCACCACCATCACTACCATCATCACTATCACCACCATCGCCATCATCACCACCACCATCACCATCATCATCACAACCACCATCATTACCACCACCATCATCACCACCACCACCATCATCACCACCACCATCATCACCACACTACCACTAACTACAGTGTTAACATCAATAGTGTGTAGCGAGGACAGTGACTCCTGAAGTCCTGGTCTGGTAACGTCCCGCCGGAGGATCATCCTGCCCCCCTGAACACATACTTATAACTCAGACATATATATATATATATAAAATACCTTACTATTTACTACCTTAGAATCCCATCTTATGTCAGTCATCGTCTGTGCTTCTCATCTCCTCAAAACTCAATTGATTTCTGATTAGCAGTGTCACTTTTTCCCATTGGAAAAACATCTTGCTTTTCTGTAGCTGATATCCTGCTGGGAATATTGCATCTGTCGTCTTCTCTATAAGTTTTGTGTCAGTTAAAGCTATGATGTCCAGGGTTGACTCTCTTATTTGTTCATTTTATTTATTATTCTCACTCGTTGCTCCATCTGCGTTTGGGCACCATACTTTGTGTTATGTTTCTTATATTGTGTTCTGGTTTGCTCTCTTTCCTGTTCCTTGCCCATGTGTCAGGGAGAGAGGGGAAAAGGACTGATTTTGGGAGATTATGGAAAATTTGGTGAGTATACCTGGAGGGTGTTCTGGGGGTCAACGCCCCCACGGCCCGATCAATGACCAGGTCTAGGAGAGTGTATACCTGGAGATACCTGGAGAGAGTTCCAGGGGTCAATGCCCCTGCGGCCCAGTCTGTGACCAGGGGAGTCGTTAGTTATAACTGCAATCGTTGATATGAAACTGTGTACTTAAGTCATCTTTAATTTCAATCATTGACTGTAGTACCCAGGCTGTTTGGATTTTTTTTTTACTTGACTAGAGATATTTCCCTCACAACTATGTATATTACTTAAGATTATCTCTTATTAACTGAACGTATGCTCACCTGTGTTTGAGTGTAGGGTAGGTAAGGTATATTTACTATTCAGTTACGACATTTGTGTGGGAAGGTGAAGTGGAACTTGAGGTAGGCTTGCTAGGGGCTGACCAAGGTGTGACCCTCGAGTCGAGTTGGGATTTCTGAAGGTTGAGATTTCTTGTCGTCTCCCCTAGTTCTATTTCCTGTGTTTGTCTATATTTTAATCGGTCCCTCTGCGGTTTCCTCTCATTTTCTGTTCTGTATCGATCGAAGAACACTTGGTGATTTTTTGTTTTGCTCCCTTAAAAAAAAAATCCTGTTTCAGAATCGTATCATTTTAGTTCTGACAAGACGGTCACTGTTAATGAGCGTCTTGTGTCTCAGGAGTACCATCCGATTTCCCATATGTTGTATCTCGGCCTCTCCTATTAAACACGAAATGATAGATCAATAAAAATAAGTAAGAGGAGGGACCAAGAGCTAGAACTCAGCCTCATAAAACTCAAATAGACAAAAAGGTAATTACAAACAAGACAGTTTCACTAAGTCGAAAGTTAATTTTACAAAGTCACGTCCAGATTAGTGATAGTTTGTGGCGATGATCTCTCGTGTGTGGTTCACCTCACTCACACCATCTGTATGTTGACACACACACACAGTTGACACACTGGCTGAAGTGGCAAGTTGGGCTCATGTGAGCAGGGCAAAACTACTAATTGTGGGTGACCAATCACAAAGAAATTGACTGGGAGAACTTGGAGCCACATGGGGGCACAGAAACGTGGAGGGTTATTGTGATGGAGGTGGCTCTGGAAAACCTCATGTACCAACACGTAAGGGACACTACCAGAGAGAGAGAGAGAAGATGAATACACAGTTGAGTTTTAAGTGGAGAGGGAAGCAGGAAGGGCAGGATGAACAAAGCCAAACTACAAGAGAGGGGACTACAGAGGTATGAAGAATTTCCTGCAAGAGGTTCAGTGGGACAGATCACTGGCAGGGAAGTCAGTAAATGAGATGATGGAATATGTGACAACAATATGCAAGGAAGCTGAGGAGAGGTTTGTATCCAAGGGTAACAGAAATAACGAGAAGGCCAGGATGAGCCCTTGGTTCACTCAAAGGTGTAGAGAGGCCAAAACCAAGTGTCCTAGATAATGGAAGAAGCATAAAAGGCAAAGAGCCCAGGAAAATAAGGAGAGCAGTCGTAGAGCCAGAAATGAATATGCACAGATAAGAAGGGAGGCCCAACGACAATATGAAAATGACGTAGCAGCGAAAGCCAAATATGACCCTAAGCTGTTGTACAGCCACATCAGAAGGAAAACAACACTCAAAAACCAGGTAATCATGCTGAGGAAGGAAGAAGGGAAGATCACAAGAAACGACCGAGAAGTATGTGAGGAACTCAACATGAGATTCAAAGAAATGTTCACAAAGGAGTCAGAAGGGCCTCCAGAAAGACGGAGAGGTGAGGTACACCATCAAGTGTTGGACACAATACAAGTGAAGAGACTGCTAAGCGAGCTAGGTAACACCGGGCACATCTGAGGCGCACATCAACCTAATAATTGATGTAGAACATGGGCGCCCTAGCAAACCAAAGAATAGCATTCCGACATCTCAATAAGGAATCTTTCAGGACCCTGTACACTGTGTACGTCAGGCCTGTACTGGAGTATGTAGCATCAGTTTGGAACCCACACCTAGCCAAGTACGTAAGGAAATTAGAGAAAGTGCAAAGGTTTGCAACAAGACTAGTCCCGGAGGACAGGAAAGATAGGAGAGATATGATAACGACATATAAAATACTGAGAGGAATTGACAAGGTGGACGGAGATGTGACAGATATGGGACACAGCAACAAGGGGTCACAATTGGAAGTTGAAGACTCAGATGAATCACAAGGATGTTAGGAAGTATTTCTTCAGCCACAGAGTTGTCAGGAAGTGGAATAGTCTGGAAAGTGATGTAGTGGAGGCAGGATTCATACATAGCTTTAAGAAGGTGTATGATAAAGCTCATGGTACAGGGAGAGTGACCTAGTAGCGACCAGTGAAGAGGAGGGGCCAGGAGCTGTGAATCGACCCCTGCAACCACAACTAGGTGAGTACACACAGACACACACACACCCTGACCAGCTGACACTACATTCTCTCACCCCTCACACACGGCTCACATAATGATTCTGTTTCTATATAAACAAACACCACTGATGAAGACTCAGGTCTTCTCTGTGAGCAACACACAGTCTCACCTCACCACTGATGAAGACCCAGGTCTTCTCTGTGAGCAACACACAGTCTCACCTCACCACTGATGAAGACCCAGGTCTTCTCTGTGAGCAACACACGGCGTCTCACCTCACAAACTTGAAAGCTCCGTCGCAATTAAAATCATTAAATCCTTCTCATAACTCATAAACTTTAAAGTCTTTTTTTTTTTAAATCAGCCTGAAAGCCTTCCTGAAAATCACTAACTTGAAGGTCTTCTTGTAAAATAAACATGAGAGCTTTTAAATAAATTAGGTCCGAAAGTCTTCTCACAAGTTGTTACAAAGTGAAAGTGTTCTTACAGCAACTCAGAGACATGAAAGCGTTCTGACAAACCTCAAGAGTCAGATGCACTGACTGGAGGCTTCACAGGAACCTACATTACATGTACAGTAAGATCAAATGAACAGACCACAGGGTGGAGTTCAGGAAACAAGACTGTCTCCTGACACGCGTTTATGTCAAATGATGACTTGTTACTGGTCAAGTATCCGCTGGAATATGAAATATTTACATTTGCACTGAGATGCTTGACACCACAAACAACCAAGTCTAAGCAAGGACAGCCAAAACTGCCATTGCTTATATTCTTGTATATAAATCTCCAGAAGCAGTTTAAAGAGAAGTCAACAAAAAAAATCGACCGTCACCTCAAAAATCCTATAAACTTAGCCAAAAACATTCCCCTGCTGAGTGATTCGGCTAAAGCAAACATAAGAGACGGCGGCAGGTAAGACCGGGCTAGCAGAGAAGGCTCTAAGAGACACTTCTGACGAACACTTACACACAAATTATCCTCCAGTCATTACAGATTTGCCTCAAACCAACTAGAAATAGAACCCACTGGACTGGAAGAAAATATTCCATATTTTATGTTCACAAATAACCACATGACCCGAAAAATAACGGGGTCGAATAGATGAAACTCGGACCACAACCTAATTGTTAAGACCTGCATAGGCAACAAACCTCAGCTGACCGGCACAAACTTCAACAACATTAAGAAAAACAACAATGATGTCGATAAATGGTTCAGAGAACCGACAAGTTGTTAAATTAGACACATATGCAACACTTGGGTATCTTTATTGTGGAAACGTTTCGCCACACAGTGGCTTCATCAGTCCAATACAAAGTAGAAAGGTATAAGGAGAGGAGGAGTTTGAGGTTATCAGTCCCTCGGCCTGGAGTCGATGTGTTCAGTCCATCAATCTTGTTGGAAGTGTAGCAAACGGCCGTAGAGATGGCTTATATGCTGTAATCAGGTGAGATGCAGCAGTAGGAGGCAGGTCATAGTGGTATCAACCACTAGTCGAAGTAAGTCCTTGTCCAAAGGTTTGGACAAATGTTGAAGAATCCCTTTGTATCAAGAACCCAAGAAGTTGCTGTGTCAGACAGGATGTAGATAAATGGTTCAGAGAACCGACAAGTTGTTAAATTAGACACATATGCAACACTTGGGTATCTTTATTGTGGAAACGTTTCGCCACACAGTGGCTTCATCAGTCCAATACAAAGTAGAAAGGTATAAGGAGAGGAGGAGTTTGAGGTTATCAGTCCCTCGGCCTGGAGTCGATGTGTTCAGTCCATCAATCTTGTTGGAAGTGTAGCAAACGGCCGTAGAGATGGCTTATATGCTGTAATCAGGTGAGATGCAGCAGTAGGAGGCAGGTCATAGTGGTATCAACCACTAGTCGAAGTAAGTCCTTGTCCAAGGTTTGGACAAATGTTGAAGAATCCCTTTGTATCAAGAACCCAAGAAGTTGCTGTGTCAGACAGGATGTAGATAAATGGTTCAGAGAACCGACAAGTTGTTAAATTAGACACATATGCAACACTTGGGTATCTTTATTGTGGAAACGTTTCGCCACACAGTGGCTTCATCAGTCAATACAAAGTAGAAAGGTATAAGGAGAGGAGGAGTTTGAGGTTATCAGTCCCTGGCCTGGAGTCGATGTGTTCAGTCCATCAATCTTGTTGGAAGTGTAGCAAACGGCCGTAGAGATGGCTTATATGCTGTAATCAGGTGAGATGCAGCAGTAGGAGGCAGGTCATAGTGGTATCAACCACTAGTCGAAGTAAGTCCTTGTCCAAAGGACAATAAAGATACCCAAGTGTTGCATATGTGTCTAATTTAACAACTTGTCGGTTCTCTGAACCATTTATCTACATCCTGTCTGACACAGCAACTTCTTGGGTTCTTGATACAAAGGGATTCTTCAACATTTGTCCAAACCTTTGGACAAGGACTTACTTCGACTAGTGGTTGATACCACTATGACCTGCCTCCTACTGCTGCATCTCACCTGATTACAGCATATAAGCCATCTCTACGGCCGTTTGCTACACTTCCAACAAGATTGATGGACTGAACACATCGACTCCAGGCCGAGGGACTGATAACCTCAAACTCCTCCTCTCCTTATACCTTTCTACTTTGTATTGGACTGAGAGAGAGAGAGAGAGAGAGAGAGAGAGAGAGAGAGAGAGAGAGAGAGAGAGAGACAGAGAGAGAACAAAGAGCAATCAGTAAATGTGAAGGAACTCCTACAGACTGTTCTCAACAGCAAATGCAAAATCCTGCGATTGTTTTTGCCCTTGTTCAACTGAACTTGAACTTTCACTGATAACAACAAAGAAACGAGGAAAAGCCCTGAAGTTACTAGACGACATCGTGTTCAGTAAGTCTGTAAACACACTAAAGACTGACATAAAACTCGGTCAACAGTTCTGACATAACTCAAAACTCCACACCTGACTTAGAGAAAGCCAATGACAGTGTGAGGAATCACACACACACCTGTAACACCTGGGTATCTTCATTTGAAGACGTTTCGCCAACCAGTGGCTTTATCAGTTCAAAACAGAGGTGGCACACGATGACAGGTGTTGCATATTTGATTATTCCTCATTTTGTCGATACTGTGAGCCAATTTTATAACGATAACATTGAGAGCACAACAGCCCGCGCACTGCCTCAGGCCCAGTCGTGGCACAACAGCCCGCGCACTCTGCCTCAGGCCCAGTCGTGGCACAACAGCCCGCGCACTGCCTCAGGCCCAGTCGTGGCACAACAGCCCGCGCACTGCCTCAGGCACAGTCGTGGCACAACAGCCCGCGCACTGCCTCAGGCCCAGTCGTGGCACAACAGCCCGCGCACTGCCTCAGGCCCAGTCGTGGCACAACAGCCCGCGCACTGCCTCAGGCCCAGTCGTGGCACAACAGCCCGCGCACTCTGCCTCAGGCCCAGTCGTGGCACAACAGCCCGCGCACTGCCTCAGGCCCAGTCGTGGCACAACAGCCGCGCACTGCCTCAGGCCCAGTCGTGGCACAACAGCCCGCACACTCTGCCTCAGGCCCAGTCGTGGCACAACAGCCCGCGCACTGCCTCAGGCCCAGTCGTGGCACAACAGCCCGCGCACTGCCTCAGGCACAGTCGTGGCACAACAGCCCGCGCACTGCCTCAGGCCCAGTCGTGGCACAACAGCCCGCGAACTGCCTCAGGCCCAGTCGTGGCACAACAGCCCGCGCACTCTGCCTCAGGCCCAGTCGTGGCACAACAGCCCGCGCACTGCCTCAGGCCCAGTCGTGGCACAACAGCCCGCGCACTGCCTCAGGCACAGTCGTGGCACAACAGCCCGCCACTCTGCCTCAGGCACAGTCGTGTCACAACAGCCCGCGCACTCTGCCTCAGGCACAGTCGTGGCACAACAGCCCGCCACTCTGCCTCAGGCAAAGTCGTGGCACAACAGCTCCGCACTCTGCCTCAGGCACAGTCGTGGCACAACAGCCCGCGCACTCTGCCTCAGGCACAGTCGTGGAACAACAGCCCGCGCACTCTGCCTCAGGCACAGTCGTGGCACAACAGCCCGCGCACTCTGCCTCAGGCACAGTCGTGGCACAACAGCCCGCGCACTCTGCCTCAGGCACAGTCGTGGCACAACAGCCGCGCACTCTGCCTCAGGCACAGTCGTGGCACAACAGCCCGCGCACTCTGCCTCAGGCACAGTCGTGGCACAACAGCCCGCGCACTCTGCCTCAGGCAAAGTCGTGGCACAACAGCTCGCGCACTCTGCCTCAGGCACAGTCGTGGAACAACAGCCCGCGCACTCTGCCTCAGGCACAGTCGTGGAACAACAGCCCGCTCACTCTGCCTCAGGCACAGTCGTGGAACAACAGCCCGCGCACTCTGCCTCAGGCACAGTCGTGGAACAACAGCCCGCGCACTCTGCCTCAGGCACAGTCGTGGAACTGCATGAAAATGAAAACACAAACAATCATAGATTTTAAGAAGGCTGTCTAGAGGTTCTAAACACATGCATCATCTCACTTAAACACCACTGACATACAGGTTCTAGACACAGACATCAGGATAGGAAGTATACTGTACCATAATTTTCACCTTGAAAATTCTTGTAAGCAATGATTCCAAATCTGCACACTGAAGCAAGTCCTTATGCGAGCGGGAGACTCGGCAGACGAAAACACATCTCCAGTGTAAAGCAAACGTGAAACAAAAGCACACTTAGAGATAACTCAATAAGTGTAAAAGGTCCAAGGCTTTTCAGTATCTTCACTACACACACACACATATATATATACTATATATATATATATATATATATATATATATATATATATATATATATATATATATATATATATATATATATATATATATATATATATATATATATATATATATATATATATATATAGTATATCGTGCCGATTAGATAAAACTTGCGATTTTGGCTTAAATAGCAACGCTCACCTTGCCATATAAGACAAGTGAAAATTTGTGTATGCAATAATTTCGCCAAAATCATTCTGAACATAACGAAATTAATATATTTCACTGTGTTTGTTTATTATTAAATTAATGTTAACGTATCTAAAATATATTTAGTTGGGTTAGGCTAAATTAAATTGCGCTTGTTGTAATAAGGTTAGGTAGGTTTTCAAAGTTTCTCTTGGTACAAAATTATAAATTCTTACATTAACATAAATGAAAAAAATATATCTTTAAACGTATAAGAGAAAATTTTAGAAAGGACTTAATTTTAGATGAGTTCTTGCTAATTGACCAGTTTTACCTAATCGGCACGACATATATATATATATATATATATATATATATATATATATATATATATATATATATATATATATATATATATATATATATATATATATATATATATATATATACATACATACAAAATATATATATATATATATATATATATATATATATATATATATATATTATATATATATATATATATATATATATATATATATATATATATATATATATATATATATATATATATATATACATATATAAAGGAAATCAGTAAATCCCCAGCAGTTTTGAAAGAGACTTTGATATACTTCTAGTAACCTTTCCTGATCAGCCAGGCTGTGGTGTCACTGTCAACAGCAGCATCCAATACTGTGTGCCACTATGGTAAACAACTCTGGTCTGGAACACTGCTCTGTATTCAACTCATGTTACTGATGGTGAAATATTAGAATTTTTAATATACATAGAACTCTTTTACTGCATCACAGAATCAAAATATATGAAGTGCTGGGAGAGAGAGAGAGAGACCTGATTATATATACTGAAAAAAAATGAGAGTAGGGTGTTCACTGATCACGCCATTACAAGTTACTAAAGTGGCAAAAATGGAAGCATAAAGTGAGTGACAGTAGGGGTACAGTAGGGGTAGAGTAGGGATACAATAGGGGTAGAGCAGGGATACAGCAGGGGTAGAGTAGGGATACAGCAGGGGTAGAGCAGGGATACAGCAGGGGTAGATTAGGGATACAGCATGGGTAGAGTAGGGATACAGCAGGGGTAGAGTAGGGATACAGCAAGGGTAGAGTAGGGATACAGCAGGGGTAGAGTAGGGATACAGCAAGGGTAGAGTAGGGATACAGCAGGGGTAGAGTAGGGATACAGCAAGGGTAGAGTAGGGATACAGCAGGGTAGAGTAGGGATACAGCAGGGGTAGAGTAGGGATACAGCAGGGGTAGAGTAGGGATACAGCAGGGGTAGAGTAGGGATACAGTAAGGGTAGAGTAGGGACACAGCAGGGGTAGAGTAGGGATACAGTAAGGGTAGAGTAGGGATACAGCAGGGGTTTAGTAGGGATACAGCAAGGGTAGAGTAGGGATAAAGCAGGGGCACAGCAGGAGTAGAGTAGGGATACAGCAAGGGTAGAGTAGGGATAAAGCAGGGGCACAGCAGGAGTAGAGTAGGGATACAGCAAGGGTAGAGTAGGGATAAAGCAGGGGCACAGCAGGAGTAGAGTAGGGATACAGCAGGAGTACAGAAGGGGTTACCACATTTTCAGAGCACTGTATCAACATGCGTGGTCACGAGGGCGTCACTGCCTTGTACTAGTCACTGAACATGGGTGGTGTTCACCTAGGGTGTGTTGCCTGCATGAGGGGACACGCCTCTCCACTCTCACAACACCGCCCTCCACTCTTCCTCCACTACAACACAATCTTCACTCCACTACACCTTTCATTCTTACTTGTAACTTGCCTCCTAGTGAAACGTTTCACTCACACTTGTAACTCGCCTCCTAGTGAAACGTTTCACTCACACTTGTAACTTGCCTCCTAGTGAAACGTTTCACTCACACTTGTAACTTGCCTCCTAGTGAAACGTTTCACTCACACTTGTAACTTGCCTCCTAGTGAAACGTTTCACTCACAATTGTAACTTGCCTCCTAGTGAAACGTTTCACTCACACTTGTAACTTGCCTCCTAGTGAAACGTTTCACTCACAATTGTAACTTGCCTCCTAGTGAAACGTTTCACTCACACTTGTAACTTGCCTCCTAGTGAAACGTTTCACTCACAAGTCCAACGTTTGATTTCTTAAAAAAAAAAAAAGTCGCCTATTTGCTGAGATTAAATGTCCTCAGTGGTAGTAACTAAAGGTGTGTGAGCGAGTGAGGGAGAAGTGAAGGAGATGGTTAGCGCAGCACCTCACTCGCTGAGTCATAGCGTGGTACTGGCCTCTAGGAGCACCACACACCCACCACCTGTGTATCTCCCGCCCGCCCGCACGTCCTGCACGTGGTGCTCCCGCCCACTCTCCCGCCCACCCTCCTCTCGCTGCTCACACATCGTAACGTGATTTAGCACGCGAGTGATAGGTTGAATATGTGGAATATTCAAATAGCTTCAGGAAGAAATCTAAGTATTCTTCCTGGAAGCTTTTTATCTACTTCTCCGAGGCTATGGGTCCCACAATTTGCATATACAATGTCGTGCCGAATAGGTAACACTTGCGATTTTGGCTTAAATAGCAACGCTCTTCTTGCCGAATAAGGCAAGCGAAAATTTGTGTATGCAATAATTTTGCAAAAATCATTCTGAACCTAACGAAAAAAAATATATTTCATTATGTTTGTTTATTATTAAATTATTGTAAACTTATCTAAAATATATTTAGTTGTATTAGGCTAAATTAAATTGTGTTTGTTATAATAAGGTTGGGTAAGTTTTCTAAGGTTCTTTTGGTACAAAATTATTAATTTTTACATTAACATAAATGAAAAAAAATATATCTTTAAACGTATAAGAATTTTTTTAGAAAAGACTTAATTTTAAATGAGTTTTTCCTAATTGACCAGTTTTACCTATTCGGCACGACATATATATATATATATATATATATATATATATGTAGCTAGGGATCCCAGGGCAGCTAGTTTAGTTTTCTGTTCCAGCGACTCAGCGCTGCTGTTCAGAGGGGTAATGCCTGCTGTATTTTGGGCACGCGCCCCAGCTCTGAAGAGCTGGATGAGATTTACGCATTATAATCAGTGACAAACATGTAACAATACGTACTAGACATGTATCTGTCACACCTCATGTACTGTATATGCCATCTTTATATCAACAATGTATTTCTTAAATCTTCTGTACCATATTATGTAATATAATATACCTATTGGTAAAGAAGAATAAAAAGATGGGGGGGTAGGGGAAGTGGAATATTCAAATGGCTTCAGGAAGAAATCCAAATATTCTTCCTTGAACCTTTTTATCCACACACACACACACACACACACACACACACACACACACACACACACACACACACACACACACATATACACACATCTAGCCAAGCACGTAAAGAAGCTAGAGAAAGTGCAAAGGTTTGCAACAAGACTAGTCCCAGAGCTAAGGGGTATGTCCTACGAGGAGAGGTTAAGGGAAATCGACCTGACGACAGTGAAGGACAGGAGAGATAGGGAGGACATGATAACGACATATAAGATACTGAGAGGAATAGACAAGGTGGACAGAGACAGAATGTTCCAGAGATGGGACACAGCAACAAGGGGACACAGTTGGAAGTTGAAGACTCAGATGAATCACAGGGATGTTAGGAAGTATTTTTTCAGTCACAGAGTAGTCGGGAAGTGGAATAGCTTGGGAAGCGATGTAGTGGAGGCAGGTTCCATACATAGCTTTAAGGAGAGGTATGGTAAAGCTCATGGAGCAGGGAGAGTGACCCAGTAGCGGCCAGTGAAGAGGCGGGGCCAGGAGCTATGAATCGACCACTGCAACCACAACTAGGTGAGTACACACATACACACACACATACACACACACATACACACACACATACACACACACATATACACACAAACATATACACACAAACATATACACACAAACATATACACACACATGAATCATTTCTTCAGCCACAGAGTAGTCAGGAAGTGGAATAGTCTAGAGAAAGATATAGTGGAGGCAGGAACCATACATAGTTTTAAGACAAGGTATGATAAAGCTCATGGAGCAGGGAGAGCAGAGACCCAGTAGCGGACAGCGAAGAGGCGGGGCCAGGAGCTGAGTCTCGACCCTGCAACCCTTGGTGTATACACACACAGCATATATATAAATATATATATATATATATATATATATATATATATATATATATATATATATATATATATATATATATATATATATATATATATATATATATATATATATATATATATGCAATACAATCGCAAACAGGCAATCTCAACAATGCAGAACAAGCCACATCGGGATGGAAATCTTTAGCTCAAGACCTTTCAAACTCTCTTGCGTCGTCAGGAGCTATGCAATATCGCAAGACAGCAACAGATAAGAGGGGAAATTCTCTGAGGCAACGCAGAAGGTATCAATCTCGGCCCATGTCACAGACATGCTTAAAAAACTCTCTGTTCTGTGGATGTATTAATATATATATCCAAAATAAGTTGTAATTAAACGTGTGGCGGTGGTGATGAACCTGGGAGACGTGTGCAGGAATCCTACAAGTAGTCATACATACAACAAGAGCGACACTAACAACTCAGCCATAACTTATATTATGATGATTTTTACAACCAGTGGCTAGTGTTGGGTCAATTCTGCTTATTTATACCTGAAGGACGTTTCTGGGCGTCAACGCCCTCACAGTCCTTTCCCAGACCAGGCCTCCTGGTGGACCAAGGCATAACCAACTAGACTGTTACTGCCTGCCCATGCAGTTCAGCCTACGAACCACAGCCTGGCTGGGCATACACTGATTTCAGGAACTTATCCAGTTCCCTCTTGAAGACAGCAAGATATTTGTTGATAATTTTCCTTGTGTTTGGAGGGAGGGAACATCAGGAACATCTGACACTCATCGAGTTCTCTCTTAGTGTACTCGTGGAAGTAGTTTGCCCCGTCTGCCAACTCTCTTGTCATACGCAGTGATTTCAGTGTTTAGGTTTAGGACCAGTCTCCAGGATTTTAAGGTGTAGATTATTATGTACCTTTCTCACCTACGTTCCCAGGAATACAGTTGAAGGGATTTCAAGTGTTTCCAGTAGTTCAGATGCTTGATTGAGTATATCCGAAGATTTAATTAAAGTTCTCTGTACGTTATCCAGCTTAACAATCTCTCTTGCCTTTATGGAACCATCAGTATACAACAGTATTCCAGCCTGGAGAGAATAAGTGACTTAAAGAGTATCGCCAGTGGTCCAGCATCTCTTTTCTTGAAAGTTCTTGCTATCTAGTCAATCATTTTCCTTGAGGTAGAAATGGCAACATTGTTGTGATTCTGGAATGTGAGATATTCCTATAACATTATTAACAAGTCTCGCACGTGTGATTTTCGCTCTATTGAATGATTTAAGTTTGTCGTGTACTACATTACAGTCTCTATTTCTTCCATTCTTCCATAGTGGAGCAAGTGAACTTGTCCTTGTTAAAGATCATATTGTTGTCTGAGGATCACTGGAAGACTGTCTCTGCCTGAAGATTCACTGCGTCTTCGACGACCGCCACTCTCAGAGATGCTTGTGTCATCTCCAAAGGATGTTACAGTGGTATAGTTTACATTCTTGTCGTCAGTGTCGGATATAAGAATGATAAACAGAAGTAGGGCGAGTACTGTTCCTTGAGGAACAGAGTTCTTCACTGTGGCAGCCTCTGACTTCACTCTTTTTACCACTACTCTCTGGGCTCTGTTTGTTAAGAAGTTAAATGTCCATCTGCCCACTTTACGAGGTGTGATAGCGCATTTTATGCGCTATCACACTATCGTCGCATTTGTCGAGGGTTTTTTTCTAAATCAGTGAACACTACATCAGCATTTAGTTTGTCTTCCAGCGCATTCAAGACCATGGCGTAATGTCCTAGTAAGTGGAAGACAGCAGCGACCTACTCTAAACCCGTGCTGCCCTGGATTGTGCAATATATAAGAAGTAGAGAAGAAGTAAGACTAGGAGAAGGAAGATGAGTGTAGGAAGTGAGGATGCGGAGTGTGCCTTAGTGTGTACACATGTGTGGTTGTGGTCATAGTGTGTACACATGTGTGGTTGTGGTCATAGTGTGTACACATGTGTGGTTGTGGTCATAGTGTGTACACATGTGTGGTTGTGGTCATAGTGTGTACACATGTGTGGTTGTGGTCATAGTGTGTACACATGTGTGGTTGTGGTCATAGTGTGTACATGTGTGGTTGTGGTCAGTGTCACATGTGTGGTTGTGGTCATAGTGTGTACACATGTGTGGTTGTGGTCATAGTGTGTACACATGTGTGGTTGTGGTCATAGTGTGTACACATGTGTGGTTGTGGTCATAGTGTGTACACATGTGTGGGTATAGTGTGTACATGTGTGTTGTGGTCATAGTGTGTACACATGTGTGGTTGTGGTCATAGTGTGTACACATGTGGTTGGCATGTGTGTCACGTGTTGTGTCATAGTGTGCAACATGTGGTTGTCACATGTCACTGTGTGGTTTGGTCATATGTGTACATGTGTGGTTGTGGTCATGTGCCATGTGGTGTGTCATAGTGTCCACATGTGGTTGGTCATAGTGTACACATGTGTGGTTGTGGTCATAGTGTACCATGGGTTGTGGTCATAGTGTGTCATTGTGGTTGTGGTCATAGTGTACCATGTGTTGTCATAGTGTGTACCATGTGTGGTTGTGGTCATAGTGTACACTGTTGGTTTGTCATAGTGTGTCCATGTGTGGTTGGTCATAGTGTGTACATGTGTTTGTGTCATAGTGTACACGTGTGGTTGTGGTCATAGTGTCACATGTGTGGCACTGCTGCCACACCACCTCCACCAGCACCGCCCACACCATCCTCCACCAGCACCGCCCACACCATCCTCCACCAGCACCGCCCACACCATCCTCCACCAGCACCGCCCACACCATCCTCCACCAGCACCGCCCACACCATCCTCCACCAGCACCGCCCACACATCCTCCACCAGCACCGCCCACACCATCCTCCACCAGCACCGCCCACACCATCCTCCACCAGCACCGCCCACACCATCCTCCACCAGCACCGCCCACACCATCCTCCACCAGCACCGCCCACACCATCCTCCACCAGCACCGCCCACACCATCCTCCACCAGCACCGCCCACACCATCCTCCACCAGCACCGCCCACACCATCCTCCACCAGCACCGCCCACACCATCCTCCACCAGCACCGCCCACTCATCCTCCACAGCACCGCCACCATCCCACCAGCACCGCCCACCATCCTCCACCAGCACCGCCCACACATCCTCCACCAGCACCGCCCACACCATCCTCCACCAGCACCGCCCACACCATCCTCCACCAGCACCGCCCACACCATCCTCCACCAGCACCGCCCACACCATCCTCCACCAGCACCGCCCACACCATCCTCCACCAGCACCGCCCACACCATCCTCCACCAGCACCGCCCACACCATCCTCCACCAGCACCGCCCACACCATCCTCCACCAGCACCGCCCACACCATCCTCCACCAGCACCGCCCACACCATCCTCCACCAGCACCGCCCACACCATCCTCCACCAGCACCGCCCACACCATCCTCCACCAGCACCGCCCACACCATCCTCCACCAGCACCGCCCACACCATCCTCCACCAGCACCGCCCACACCATCCTCCACCAGCACCGCCCACACCATCCTCCACCAGCACCGCCCACACCATCCTCCACCAGCACCGCCCACATCATCCTCCACCAGCACCGCCCACACCATCCTCCACCAGCACCGCCCACACCATCCTCCACCAGCACCGCCCACACCATCCTCCACCAGCACCGCCCACACCATCCTCCACCAGCACCGCCCACACCATCCTCCACCAGCACCGCCCACATCATCCTCCACCAGCACCGCCCACCCATCCTCCACCAGCACCGCCCACACCATCCTCCACCAGCACCGCCCACACCATCCTCCACCAGCACCGCCCACATCATCCTCCACCAGCACCGCCCACACCATCCTCCACCAGCACCGCCCACACCATCCTCCACCAGCACCGCCCACACCATCCTCCCAAGAACCCACCCATTCGCTACCCTCATCTCCCCACCCCATCTGATGGCCCGGCCCACCCACCTGCCCACCCACTTGTTAACCTGCCCACAAACCCGCCCACCAACAGAAGACAATGTTGTACGCCAATAAACCACAGTCACGAGCTACACTTCGAATAAAACAGTGAACACTGTATCAAGTATCTTGTTTATGAAGCACTTTGATATACCCTTGACGGGTTTCGAGAGTTTTTCTACTCCAGCAAGCCCGGTCCTTAGCCAGGATTGTCTGGTGCTTGCCTGGTTGCTGACGGCCCGTTGGCCCACATATCCATCACAGCCTGGTTGATCCAGCATATCTTGGAGATATTTGCCCAGTTTCCTCTTGAAGACTTCTATACTTGTTCCAGCCGTGTTTCTGATATCTTCTGGTAAGATGTTGAATAGTCCGTAGCCACAGATGTTGAAGTAACAGCCCAGATCTCTGTGACACACCCAGGTCAGGTCTGTCACACACCCAGGTCAGGTCTGTGAGACACCCAGGTCAAGTCTGTGAGAAACCCAGGTCAAGTCTGTGAGAAACCCAGGTCAGGTCTGTCACACACCCAGGTCAGGTGTGACACACACCCAGGTCAGGTGTGACACACCCAGGTCAGATCTGTGACACACCCAGTTCAGGTCTGTCACACACCCAGGTCAGGTCAGTGCCAACAATAAACAGCGCTGCACTACGCATGCCAGCAGCACTCAGCTGGACATTTAAAGGCACCTCATTTACAGATGACTGTTTTTTCCCCCTAGATGGAACAAGGTCACTACACTGAAGGGGAAGACTTTACCTTAATCAAGTAGTAACAAGAGGGCAAATTTTCCATTTTTTTTATAAGAGAGAGATAAAACATTTTACCATCCAGAAAGTAAAGACACAAGCGTAGAGCTTCATCTAGCAGCTCTACACAGAGCTTCCTTCTTCAACCTGTACCTTCAGTAGGGCAGCCAGCACTCCCTCTGTATCCAGCGCCGCTACAGGTTACAGTAGGGGGTGGTGTGAATACAGTACTTACCGTCAGTTGACGCAACACACACACACACACGAGAGTTCCTCCTTACCTGCAAGAAGACAAATACAACATTAACAAGGAAGAATCAACACTCAAGAGGGTCGTCAATAACATCAATACAAGGGTTGACGTGTGAGAACCTTCACAGTGGAGGCTTGTGAGGTGACAGGTTCATCAACACTACACCTCACGCTAGTGAGGTCCGGACTCCAATAAACACGATGGAGATATATGGTATAAAATACCGGCACGATGGAAAAATAAACACGAATGCAATATTATGTGATCTTTTACTGACTACGTTTCGCCCACACAGTGGGCTTTATTAAGTGACAAACAGATCTACCTGGGTAAAGAGTACATGAGTATATACACTCATGTACTCTTTACCCAGGTAGATCTGTTTGTGACTTGATAAAGCCCACTGTGTGAGCGAAACGTTGTCAATAAAGGATCGCATTATAATGCATTTGTGTTTATTTTACCATCCTATAAACACAATCCTTGTATACTTAAAACTTTATTGTAGTGAACGTTTCGCTCTGGGTAGAGAGAAACATCGCCTACATACTCTCGCACGGGAGGTACCTTGGATGCTGTTCAAGAACTCTTTATCCAAGGAATGGGCTCAAGAGTTAGAGCCTTCCCTGGCTGTGACTCCCAGCATCCAGGCGACGCCTTGTTTACTGAGTCCCACAAAATATCCAAGTTTACCTGGAGTTTACCTGGAGAGGGTTTCGGGGGTCAACGCCCCCGCGGCTCCGTCTGAGACCAGGCCTAAGTCATGATAATATTTTTAACATTTCAAAAATTCAGCCTTATTTAAGGTATACTACCCCCCAGGATGCCACCCACACCAGTCGACTAACACCCAGGTACCTACTTACTGCTAGGTGAAGAGGAACAGCAAGTGTGAGAAGGTTAGGTTAGGTAAGGTTTGTCAGGAAGCAGGGCAAGTGTTTCCTGACTCGGGTCTTAGATGATGACCCACCATTGGAGCTTCTGGTCATCTGACCGAGGCCTTCCGCTGGCTTATCCGTCCACCTCTTTAATTATAAATTGTGGTCATAGTTATAACTATTTCTTAAGTGTGAGGAAATGTGCCCAACGTTTCCACCCGTGCCGGGGATCGAACCAGGGACGCTCACTATCTGAGTTGAGTACGGTACCAACCGAATCATGGCACACACAGAGAGATCTTCATCAAATCCTCTTATCAAGATGATTTAATAAAGATCTAAACAGATCGAAAGTTTTTCTCACTCCTAGGAGAGAGTGTATCAACAGTCTGACTGATCAGACCGGGCTGCGTCTGGCGGATGGAGCAACAAGCCTCCACCACTCCTGCCGCTGAATTACCCGTATGGATTTAATGCCTCACGAAATAAGTGAGGCACTAAATACGAAAGGCGATGGGGCCAGATAACATTTCTCCATGGATCCTGAGAGAGGGAGCAGAGGCACTGTGTGTACCACTAACAACAATCTACAACACATCAATTTTTAAAAAAGGAGACAGACACGAAGCATTAAACTACAGACCAGTGTCACTAACATGTATAGTATGCAAAGTCATGGAGAAGATTATCAGAAGAGTGGGGGAGCGCCTAGAAAGGAATGAGCTTATCAACGACAACCAGCACGGTTTCAGGGATGGGAAATCCTGTCACAAACCTACTGGAGTTCTATGACAGTGTGACAAGAGAGAGAGAGGGGTGGATAGAGTGTGCTTTCTTGGACTGTAAGAAGGCTTTTGACACAGTTCCACACAAGAGATTAGTGCGAAAGCTGGAGGACCAGGCAGGGATAACAGGGAAGGCACTGCAATGGATCAGGGAATACCTGTCAGGAAGATATCAGCGAGTCATGGTACGTGACGAGGAGTCAGAGTGGGCGCCTGTGACGAGCGGGGTTCCACAGGGGTTAGTCCTAAGACCGGTGCTGTTTTTGGTATATGTGAACGACATGACGGAAGGAATAGACTCAGAAGTGCCCTTGTTTGCAGATGATGTGAAGTTGATGAGAAGAATTCAATCGGACAAGGACCAGGCAGAAAGGGATCTGGACAGGCTGCATGCCTGGTCCAGAAACTGGCTCCTGGAGTTCACCTCCACTAAGTGTAAAATCATGAAGATTGGGGAAGGGCAAAGAAGACCGCAGGCGGAGTACAGCCTAGGGGGCCAGAGACTACAAACCTCACTCATGGAAAAGGATCTTGGGGTGAGTATAACACTGAGCACATCTCCTGAGGCCCACATCACCCAAATAACTGCTGCAGCATATGGGCGCCTAGCAAAACTAAGAATAGCATTCCGACATCTCAATAAGGAATCGTTCAGGACCCTGTACACCGTGTACGTCAGGCACTTGTTCCAGCCGTGTTTCTGATATCTTCTGGTAAGATGTTGAATAATCTGTGGCCACGAATGCTGATACAGTGTTCCCTTATTGTGCCCACCACACCCTTGCTTTCCACTGAGTTTATTTTACACTTCCTCTCATATTTCTCACTCCAGTATCTTGTCAAGGCAGTGTGCAGATTTGGCACAAGGCCCTCAAATACTTTCCAGATATATATTATTATGTAACTCTCTCTCCTCTGCTCCAGTGAGTACATATATTCAAATGAGGGAGCAAAATCGATTTGAAAAGTGACACCATTGGCAATATTTCCCCTGTTTTGAAAGTTCTCATTATCCACCCCGTTAACTTCCACGCTGTCTTGATATATGTCTTGTGTTCTTCGAAAGAAAGGTCAGCTGATATAATTGCTCCCAGGTCTCTCACGTGTTCTTTTCATTATGTTTGACGATACTCTTGAGTTTTGCATGCAGCTGTTGCTGACTGTGGTTTATATACAAGGAAAATTACCAGATTCCTGTTTTCCACTTTAATACAGAGAACTTCTACTGTATCACTCGATGACTTCAACAGTTCTTTGCAGCAAGATGTATCTTTCACATAGAGTCCTTCTCCTCCCTGTGACCTATTTATTCTGTCACATCTATACCTATTATAGGTTTTCATCGTTATCCTACCGTCCAAATAATTTCTCGTATAAGTTTCTGTGAATGCTCCAAACATGGCATTAGCTTCTATGAGAAGCCCTCATTTTTTATTTAAATTCAAACCCTGATTGTTTTCAGAAAGGAAACAGAATTTACCATTTGAGATGTTCCGGTCTGGTGTGTTTTGTTAGTACCACTGGTGATGTGCTACCTGGTATGGCCCATGGCGTACATATCCCTGCTTTCCCCAGTACTGATTGTGCATTTGTCTGTTGTACATTCGTCCCTGTTGAGTGCATGACTGTCATGGGTTGTGCATCTTTGTACCACCTGTAGTATTTCCCTATTTGTCCCCTTTTTGGGGGGTCTGCTCGTTTATCTTTCCGTCTAAAAAAGAATGCTGTTAATTTTTTAATTCCCCTGCTTTCTCTGTAGCACCGCGTTGCTCTCCCGTGGTGATCTGGTCAGCTGAGGTTATAACAGTCTCTGAGCTGCACTCAGGCTTTACACATCACTGGATTGAAGTACCTGTATTCATTTTCAAGCTACACTTTCCCTTCCTTATCATGACTGCACATTTTCTGGTGTGCTGACACCAGCATTTTCTCCCAAATAGGCCCAAAACTGGAAAAAAAATGCAGAAGTATGCAAGGAAGTAAGTTCTTGAGTTATGAGCTAGGAAGAGAGGCTAAAGGAAATGAACATAATCAGATCCTGGAGGAGAGAAAAACGAGAAACACGATAATAACGTACAAAATACTTAAGGGAATTCATAGAGCAGACAGGGAAAATGTACTCGGGGGCACAGCTGGAAGTTCAAGACACACATAAGTCACAGGGATGTTAGGAAGTATTTCTTCAGTTACAGGGAGGTCGGGAAAGAGAATGACCTCTATGAAGAAATGTTCGAAGTAGACTCTATACATTTATTAGGTATGATAGAGCCTACGAGGCTAGGAGAGAGTGAATCTGGCAAGGGGCAAGTTGAGCTTGCGCGCGCGCAAATTAACCAAATAACTGGTGCAGCATAGGGGCGCCTGGCAAACCTGAGAATAGCATTTCGACATCTAAGTAAGGAGTCATTCACGACACTGTATACCGTGTATGTCAGACCCATATTGGAGTATGCAGCACCATTATGGAACCCACACCTGGTCAAACACGTCAATAAATTAGAGAAAGTGCAAAGGTTTGCAACAAGTTTAGTCCCGGAGCTGAGAGGTTTGTCGTAGGAGGAGAGGTTAAGGAAATTCAACCTGATAATACTGGAAGACAGGAGGGATAGGGAAAACATAACAGGAACTGACAGGGTGGATAGGGACAGAATGTTTTAGAGATGTGACACAGCAAACAAGGGGTCAAAACTGGAAGTTGAAAACTCAGATGAGCCACAGGGATGTCAGGAAGTATTTCTTCAGCCATAGAGTTGTCACGAAGTGTAACAATCTGGAAAGTGATGTAGTGGAGGCAGGATCCATACATAGCTTTAAGAAGAGGTATGATAAAGCTCATAGAGCAGGAAGAGAGTGGACCTAGTAGTGACCAGTGAAGAGGCGGGGCCAGGAGCTATGAATCGACCTCTGCAACCACAATTAGGTGAATACACACACACACAGTGACGTAGTGGAGGCAGGAACCATACAGGAGGGAGAGAGAGGACCTAGTAGCAATCCATGAAGAGGCGGGGCCAGGAGCTATGAATCGACCCCTGCAACCACAAATAGGTGAGTACACACACACACACACACACACACACACACACACACACACCGGAAATAAAGATAATGGGCAGGTAAACACCATCTCGTCATATCCGGCGAGGTGACCCGAACACAGTCGATCACGTAAACACCAGTCAGCTGATGGGACCAGCATCAGGGTGAGGGTGATGAGGGGGGGACAACCAGGGTGAGGGTGGTCACCACCAGCAGTGTGAGGGTGGTGACCACCAGCAGTGTGAGGGTGGTGACCACCAGCAGTGTGAGGGTGGTGACCACCAGCAGTGTGAGGGTGGTGACCACCAGCAGTGTGAGGGTGGTGACCACCAGCAGGTGAGGGTGACCTACCAGCAGGGGGTGGTCACACCAGCAGTGTGAGGGTGGTGACCACCAGCAGTGTGAGGGTGGTGACCACCAGCAGTGTGAGGGTGGTGACCACCAGCAGTGTGAGGGTGATCACTACCAGCATTGTGAGGGTGGTCACTACCAGCAGTGTGAGGGTGGTGACCAGCAGCAGTGTGAGGGTGGTCACCACCAGCAGTGTGAGGGTGGTGATCATCAGCAGTGTGAGGGGGTCCACCAGCAGTGTGGTGGTGAAGCATGGTCACTACCAGCAGTGTGAGGGTGGTCAAACGGCACCAGCATGTGTAGGGTGGTGACCACGGCTGTGTGAGGGTGGTCACTACCAGCAGTGTGAGGGTGGTCACTACCAGCAGTGTGAGGGTGGTGACCACCAGCAGTGTGAGGGTGGTGACCACCGGCTGTGTGAGGGTGGTGACCACCAGCAGTGTGAGGGTGGTGACCACAGGCTGTGTGAGGGTGGTGACCACCAGCAGTGTGAGGGTGGTGATGGGGGGCGGTGTTTACACTCTTTCCCAGTCTTTGCACTTAACATTCTTATTCACAATTAAGTAACTAAAATTTGTCCTGAGTGCCAGACTTTGTTTCCTGTCAAGAAATCTGTTTCCTGTGCCAGACAGATGTAAAGACTCCCTCTCTCCCTTCGTCCCTCTCTCTCTCTCTCTCTCTCTCTCTCTCTCTCTCTCTCTCTCTCTCTCTCTCTCTCTCTCTCTCTCCCTCTCTCTTTCCCTCCTCTCTCTCCTCTTCTTCTCTCTCTCTCTCTCTCTCTCTCTTCTCTCTCTCTTCTCTCTCTTCCTTCTTCTTCTCTCTCTCTCTCTCTCTCTCTCTCTCTGGTATAAACATTTCAAGCAACATGTACAGAACACGACTAACAAATAACAAATTTCGATTCTATGCTTCCTACTTTATTTTTAATTTCCTTCCACCTCCCTCACTTGTGACTTGAAGACGTGTGTGTGTGTGTGTGTGTGTGTGTGTGTGTGTGTGTGTGTGTGTGTGTGTGTGTGTGTGTGTGTGTAAGCTGCCAGATTCAAGTTCTGATCAGTTTAATTAAAGACAGTTATTAAAAACAAAGTCGCTCCTAAATACCTTGTTGCTTGACGATATCAACCTAAGACATCTAAGATGGAAGAGTGAAACAAACACGGTAAGAGGAGAGGTAATTCCAAGAGTCAGTTTAGATCAACTCTCTCACACAAATGATCTCTCAAATCTGTGTAACAGATTGACGTGAAGGCGGCAGACAGTGGGATCGACTAGACTGGGACACCTCCTTGACCTTACAATGAAGATCTGGTACCGAATATAACAGTGACATATACAACAAACTCTGACAATAACTTAACTGAAGTTCAGACCTGTATATACATTAGTCCTGAGCAGCAAAACACAACCATGAAGGTGCTTTTAACAAGTTCACTTTCAACCAGGCAAACATTAGCTGGCATCAAACTAATCATAAGTTTAATGAACTATGCTGGGAAAGACAGTATGAGTAACGTGGATTCGTGACGCGGTCTCGAGAATAATATCTCAGTGGTGGTAGTGACCAATAAGAGAAAATATGCAAGTTAGAGACACTCACTTTACACGCGGAGACGAAGAATCTCAAAGGTCCCAGATTATCTGAAGAACCAGAAGAAACAATGGCTAGAGAAATGCAGCTCAAAGTTATTGCATCATACAGAGTCCAGGAGAGAGAGAGAGAGAGAGAGAGAGAGAGAGAGAGAGAGAGAGAGAGAGAGAGAGAGAGAGAGAGAGAGAGAGAGAGAGAGAGAGAGAGAGAGAGAGAAAGAGAGAGAGAGAGAGAAACAAATCACTGAAATTGAAAGAAATTCAAAATACATACTGTACTTCTTCTCATACTCAAAATCCAGGGCAAAAATTACATCTCGTAGTGAGCCCCTTAGTTAAAGACTGAACTTACTCTAACGACAAAGAAATACACAAAATATTGGAGTCAAAATACGTGTCTATTTTTAGAGAACCATCAAACAGACCGAAGATCGACGGTCAAATGAATTCTTCATAAATAATACTCACAACTCTGCCATCATTTACAAAATTTCCAACATGGTATTAACTTCACTCGACTTCGAAGAACAATAAATAGCTTGTCGCCCACTCACTCTGCCCAGCTCTGGCCTGATGCAACTCTATGTTCATCAACACTCGCAAGGAGCCAGTCTCTCGTGCCTTATTCTATGGAGATGGAGTCATTCCACTGTTACGAAGAACAACGGATATAGCCACATTCCAAAGCAACTGTACAAAAGTATAGACCGATATCACTTAAATCCCATATTATTTAAATATTTGAAAGCGTTTTAAGCAGGACTGTTAATCACATGTAATCATAACACCTGTACAACCCCGGGGCAATATTGCTTGATAACAGATTGTTGCTGCTTCTCACAACTTCTGGACCATTAAGAACACAGAAACAACATAAGAACGAAGGAACACTGTTGCAGACCTACTAACTCATCCTTGGCAAGTTCAATTCATACCCACCTACACTCACTCATGTACCTGCCCAATTTATATTTAAAACTACCCACGTTTCTGCCTCAGTGACGCTCCCTGGGAGTCTGTTCCACTCATCTACAAATCTATTGCCAAACCATTATTCCCATTATCATGACTAGATCTAAATTTCTCTAACTTGAATTGACTGCGGTGACCCCTGTCTTGGTTAGATATTTTCAACACGTTATGAACATCCCCTTTATTTATTCCTGTTTTCTATTTGTACACTACAATCATGTCTCCCTTAATTCTACGACTTTACAAACACACAAGTTCAATGCCTTCATCCTATTTTTGTAGGAAAGGTTTCTAATTCAAGAGACAACCTCGTCATCCTCTGTATATATTCCAGCATATTATGTTCATCCTGTAATATGGGGACCAGAACTGAGCAGCCTAACAAACCACAGTACGGGTGGGTTTGCCACTCACTCGCTATGGGTTCTAACCCCACCCATACCGTGATTTGTTTTAAATCGTGTCATAACGATATCGTGAGTCTGAACAGCGTAATCTAAATGAAATCTAACCATAGATATATAATGTTGAAGTGTAAACCTTAGAACTTCTATTATATATACTTCTTGATTACAATAATCGCAAAAAGCGGTCAACAATGCAAAGAAATCACAGGGGGAATGTGAACGACATTACTCAAGGCGCACTACAAACTAGGAAACAGAAATGCAGGAGAGTTACAAGTGTGTCTGCCAACACAGACCAGCCAGGAAGACAGGCGCCAACTAGTTCCAGGATCAACCAAGCGACGACCCCAGCAAATATTTTAAGAAGAAAACGACAGATAAATTTATAAGCACTGCAAACAAGATAGTTAAGTGAAGGTTACAACCCGTGTGTATTGTCAATAATCATCACAGAGCCGTCGAATGTCTTTCCATTTTGAGTAAAGATGTACTAAGCTTTTTCTCCTGTGGCATTATTCCAGCCAACATGACCAAGCTCTGGGGATTTTACTATTAGTAAATTCGTAAGACAAGAACACCTGTTTATAAAACCCTGCTGAGATTCGTTAATAAAATTATTTCTTTGAAGGTGACTTCGAATTGTATGAGCAATTATTGATTCCATCAACTTTCCCACAATTGAGGTTAGGATGAATGGTCTATAATTTGAAGTTTAAGGATCTGCCTCCTGCTATGGTAAATGGGTATCACATTTACCATTTTCTACTAATCCATTACAATACCTGTTTGTAGTGATCTGTTGAAGAGGCTACCTAATGGATTGCTAAGTTCCTCCTCACATTTCTCCAGAACTCTTGGAAACAGCTGATCAGAGCCTAGTACCTTGTTTACCTTCAGTCCACCTAGTTGACTATCACTTGTGACTTTGATACTGCAGAATTTATGTTTGATGATTAAGACACATGTGCAACAGTAGGGTATCTTTATTGATGAAACATTTCGCCTACACAGTAGGCTTCTTCAGTCATATACAGAGACAACAGGTGTAGTAGTGAGGTGAAGATGATGTAATCAGTCCATCGACCTTGGAGAAAAAGAATCTGAGGTGGTGAGTCCCTCAGCCTGGAGCAGAGTTCAGTTGGTGGACTGATTACATCACCTTCATTTCACTACTACACTGCTGCCTCTGTATCTGACTGAAGAAGCCTGCTGTGTGGGCGAAACGTTTAGGAATAAAGATACCCAACTAGTGCACATGTGTCGGTATTTTTTACTATTTTCAAAATAATTTATTTTGATCCTGGTCAGTATAATTAATGATTTCTGGGATTTCGTTTATATCTTCTTGTGTAAAAAACAAAGGAAGTGTAGAAAATGGAATACATTTCTTTGTCACTAAAAGTTAAATTAAAATAGACCTATCTTTTTCCCAAGTCTTAGTCCTATATACCTGAAAGAATCTCTTAGAATTGGTTGTTAATTCCCTCACAACCTTAATTTTATATTCTATTTTGACTTTCCTAATTTTTTTTTTTTTGACTTCGGGAAGGTGACCATCACCTCATTTGATTCGTCTCTTAATACGTTTCACCTCACTTAAGATAAGATAAGATAAGATTTCTTCGGATTTTTAACCCCGGAGGGTTAGCCACCCAGGATAACCCAAGAAAGTCAGTGCGTCATCGAGGACTGTCTGTCTTATTTCCATTGTGGTCCTTAATCTTGTCCCCCAGGATGCGACCCACACCAGTCGACTAACAACCCAGGTGTAAGGAAACACGTCGAAATGTTTCCACCCGCCGGGAATCGAACCCGGGCCCTCCGTGTGTGAAGCGAGAGCTCAAGCCACCAGACCACCGGGCCACCTACTTGAGATGCTTGAGTCTATTGTTTATTGACTTGGTGGGCGAAATGTCTCAATAAATGTCATACTAACTCACACGTGTCTTACATGTGAGTTAGTACGATGGTGTTGATTAATATTTGTAACCTCAGTGGTAGTGGTGGTGATGGTGATGGTGGTGGTGACGGTGGTAGTGGTGGTGATGGTGGTAGTGGTGGTGATGGTGGTAGTGGTTGTGATGGTGGTAGTGGTGGTGATGGTGGTAGTGGTGGTGATGGTGGTAGTGGTGGTGATGGTGGTAGTGGTGGTGATGGTGGTAGTGACGGTGGTAGTGGTGGTGATGGTGGTAGTGGTGGTGATGGTGGTAGTGGTGGTGATGGTGGTAGTGGTGGTGATGGTGGTGGTGACGGTGGTAGTGGTGGTGATGGTGGTAGTGGTGGTGATGGTGGTAGTGGTGGTGATGGTGGTAGTGGTGGTGATGGTGGTAGTGGTGGTGATGGTGGTAGTGGTGGTGATGGTGTGTGTGGTGAGGGGGTGATGGTGGTAGTGGTGGTGATGGTGGTAGTGGTGGTGATGGTGGTAGTGGTGGTGATGGTGGTGGTGACGGTGGTAGTGGTGGTGATGGTGGTAGTGGTGGTGATGGTGGTAGTGGTGGTGATGGTGGTGGTGACGGTGGTAGTGGTGGTGATGGTGGTAGTGGTGGTGATGGTGGTAGTGGTGGTGATGGTGGTAGTGGTGGTGATGGTGGTAGTGGTGGTGATGGTGGTAGTGGTGGTGATGGTGGTAAGGGTGGTGATGGTGGTAGTGGTGGTGATGGTGGTAGTGGTGGTGATGGTGGTAGTGGTGGTGATGGTGGTAGTGGTGGTGATGGTGGTAGTGGTGGTGATGGTGGTAGTGGTGGTGATGGTGGTAGTGGTGGTGATGGTGGTAGTGGTGGTGATGGTGGTAGTGATGGTGGTAGTGGTGGTGTAGACAGGTCAACAAAGATGTATGATCTCAGTTACTTATCCTCTGTTAAACTCATCACTCCCCTTCACACACACACACACACACACACACACACACACACACACACACACACACACGGACAGGAAGTGACCCAGTGCGGAGTGAAGGCGGCCAGGAGCTATGAATCGCCTACACCACAACTAGTGAGTACACACACACACACACATCACACACACACAAACACACACACAAACACACACACACAAACACACACACACACAAACACACACACACAAACACACACATACACACACACACACACACAAAACACACACACAAACACACACACACACACACACACACAAACACACACACACAAACACACACACACACAAACAC